>VWYK01026322.1:0-75236 GCA_013399775.1 Semnornis frantzii | reverse complement strand
GGGGGCCTGGTGGCCCCCTGGTTAGCTAGGGATAGGCTTGATGATCATTCTGACATCATTCACAGGTGCTGCCTGGGCCTCCTGACTTAGGCTGAGCTCCTCTCTGTTTAACTGCTTCTTTTTGCTCAGTTATGATGATCTTAAGTACTCAGCTGAACTGGAAGTTCACAAGTATCACACTGGGGAGTGGTATTATGTTGTCATAGAATTGTTTTGGGTTGGAAAAGCCCTCTAAGATGATCAAGCTCAACCTTCAACCCAGTGCCACCATGGCCATTAAACCATGTCCCCAGGTGCCATGGCCACACATTGCTTGAACACCTCCAGGGATGGGGACTCCACCACCTCCCTGGGTAGCCTGTGCCAATTCCTGATCACTCTTGCAGCAAATAAATTGTTCCTCGTGTACAACCTAAACCTCTCCTAGAACAATTCCAGGACATTTTTTCTCATTCTATCACCTGATACCAGGGAGAAGAGACCAAATCCCACCATGCTGCAGCCTCCTTTCAGGGAGCTACAGAGAGCAATGAGGCCTCCCCTCAGCCTCCTCTCCTCCACACTAAACAGCCCCAGGCCCCTCAGCTACTCCTCGCCTGAAAGCAGGCTCTGTGGCCTTGGGAGGCTCTCAAAACTGCAAGAGGCTGAAGGAGGCATCTAGCACACTTTGCTCCTTCTACCCATAGACCCTGCACTGTCTTTACACCCAAAAAGAGCAGGAGGCACTCACTGCCTGCAGCTGGAGAGCCAGGTCATTCTTCTCTTGGATCATGGAGACCTGCTTTTCTTCCAGCTCTTTCCTCTTAGCCTCAGACTTTTCCAGAGCCTCCTTCAGCTTCTGGAATTCCTCCTTCAGGTTGGACATCTCTTTCTCAGTCTGAGCAGACTTGAGTAAGGGCTTGATCTTGAAGAACAGCTTCATCCAGGACCAGTTCTTGACGGCATTGAAGGCCCGGATGTTCCACTGGATGGTGTAGAGGGCTTCCCTGGAGGGGTGCAAGCTCAGCATCAACATGGGTGCAGATTGTCTCCCTCCCGCCCTCACTGCAGCAGAGACACAGCTTTTGCAGCCCAGGGCACAGCTCTGTTTCTCACCAGGAGGGCAAATGGTGATATGTGGAACAAAAGGCACATTGTCTGCATGTGGGACAGGTGGTGTGGCCCACCCCTCTGAATCTTCCAGCAGAAACCAAAGGCTCTCCCCACTTAAGCACTCTGGCCCTCCCTTCCAGGCCCATGCCAGACCTCCTACAGTCTACTCGTATCCCTTCGGGAAGGGCACAAGTGAGCCCCAGGCAAGCCCCACAGTGACATGTGCAGAAGGAATAAGACACACAAAGTTCTTCCTCTTCCCACAATGACTCTACCTCCTGCTGATGATCTTCTGATACTCAACACGCATGAGGTGCCCACGGATTCTGGCCTGCAGCATGGTCAAGATCTTGGCCAGACGCTCGTCTCGCATCTCTTCCAGGTTGCCCAGCAAGCCAGCTTTGAAGAACACCTGCAGGCAGAAACAGCAGAGTCATCAGCAGAGAGGGGTGACAACCTGGGCTACATGTGGCCCAAAGCAGAGATCATAGAATCACAGAATCCAAGATTGGTTTGCATTGGAAGGGACCTTTAAAGGTCATCCAGTCCAACCCCCTGCACTCAGCAGGGACATCTGCAACCGGAGCAGGTTGCTCAGGGCCACACACAATCTAACCTGCAATGGTTCCAGGGATGGGGCATCTATCGCCTCTCTGTGCAACCTGGTACAGGGTCTCAGCACCCTCAGACTATAAAATTTCTTCCTTCTCTTCAGTCTAAATCTGCCTCTCAGTTTCAAACCATCACCCCTTTTGCTGCTCTCCAGCCCTTCATCCCCCAGCCTGGATTGGCACTAGGGGCACACATGAACCAAGGGCACACATGAACCCACACTCTGCACTGGTTGGGGCTGTAGTCCACGCAAGGATCTGGGCATCAGATCTCCTGCCCTGAGCACATCCACTCACATCCCCCATCAGGGACCAGCTGCTGTGTTGGGTAGTGTGAGGTCAGGCAGCAGGGACCATCTGCTGAGGCCTGTTTCTTCTCAACCTGCTTCTATCTTACTCTATCCCTTCAAGGGCCACACTCAGCCTGCAGAGCTCAGGCTTCAGCAGGGCTATGGCCAGGCAGTGAGCAAGTTGGGCATGGAAAGTAAAGTAGGACTGCAGAGAGACAGGAAGGGTAATGTCTCCCTCCCAAAGACCTGTGCCTGGTCTCACCTTGGTATGACCAAACTTGTACTGTGAGGGGTCCAGTTCCAGGGAGCTCAGCAGCTTCTCTGTTGCTTTTCTACTGTCTACAAACTTGTCATCTGGAATGGCTGCTGGATTCAGGATACGGTAGCTGCAGGGAGACAGCAGAGGGAGGACATTAAGAGAACTCCAGCACAGAGCTGATGGCTCAAGGATCATCCCTGGACCCCAGTCATGGCAGCTACCTCTGGAAGCAATGTTGCTGCCACACAGGCTGGAGTCAGGTATAAACCAGGAGCTCCAAGGCACAGTATGGGTTCTACTGCAGAGCAGATACCAGGGAACCTGCCAGGTCTTAGTCCCTGAACACAAGGAAGACTGAGCAGGAGGAGAGCACTGGCCTCACCATGCCTGGGCATTCCCAGGCCAAGCAGGTTGGGCAGGGCCAGCTAGAGAACGGTAAGGATCTCAAGAGCAGGGATCCAAGTCAGGATCAGAGGGCCTGAGCCTTGCCACTACCCATCTGCTCCAGCTCTGCATTCAGCACCTCCAACATCACCAACCCTCATCATGCCTGGCTCCAGGCTGTCTGTGTCTGGCACCACAGAGCCATCCCAAACTGCACACACTGGTGGTTCAGAGCAGCCCTGCACAAGCTGGGGAGCAGGCCAGAGGCAGCACAAGCCTGTGTCCCCTCAGGTGTGATGGCTGCTGGGCAAGGGAGGAGAGGGAGTTACCGCTGCTTGAAGTCAGCGTAGAGGATCCTGTTGGGGAAGCCCTTGCGGCAGATGCGGATCCCTTCCAGGACACCGTTGCAGCGCAGCTGGTGCAGCACCAGGAAGGCATCCATGGCTCCTGTGGGTGAGAACAAAGGTGGAGCAGATGTTCAGCCCAAGAAAATGGGGGAAATGGAGCTGCAGCATGGGCTCAAACTCTGGAAATTCTGATTTTGAACACAGGCATTAAGTTGTGCTGAGCTGAGCACCAGTGCTGCAGCCTGGGCCTTGGATGGTGGAAGCTCAGTGTGACTCAGCTGTGCCTGCTGGCACGTGAGTGCAAGGCAGCCCAACTATCAATGCTCAGCCAGAAGGGGAGGCTGGCAAAACTCCCTCTCCTCAGGAGAGGAGCCTGGCAGAGGTCACAGGGTTTTCCACACTGAGCTGGGACCAGATCTCAGTGCCAGCAGAGCTGCTTCAAGAAAAAGATTGGGGAGAAGATGGAGGTAAGAGTCTCTGCGAGCTCGCTGGTGGGATGGCACCCAAGGGGCCTGGCAGGGTGTGGTTTCAGCCTCTGCATACCTGGAGTCTTGGACTCATTGGGGATGATGCAGCGGACGAAGTGGGGCTGTGTGGAGCGCAAGTTGGTCATCAGCTTGTTGAGATTCTCCTGCAGGGCAGATACAGGGCATGAAGTGACAGCTTTGCTCCCCTACCACACCTCTCTCCAGCCCCTTTCCCTCATGTCAGCAGACCCTGGCAGCCCCTGCCTACTCATCACAAGATATGGGGAATCTCCTGCTTGGCTGCTCCCTGCTACCTGCCAGCAGGACAGTCCCAGCTCTGTAGCAGGACCACTGCCCTCTGCCAGGGCAGGGGAAATGGCAGAGGTACTAGGCTGGCATATATGCCAAAGTGCACCTGCAGGCTTTGCTGTGCCAAAGAGGAGCCAGATGCTTCCCAAGTGTTTGTAGATCAAGGTTTACTGCAAAGGAGAGCCAGGGAGGCAGGACTGAGTATATTCCTGGTACACAGCTCTGCTGGTGTCCATTGCCCTGTGCTCAGCACCCTGCAGAGCCAGCACTGGCACCCATGCTGGCTGCAGAGCTCACCTCATTAAGTTTTCCCTGCACTTCCACAGAGAAGCCCATGCCCTTTGGCCATGACAGAGAGTCCTGCTGATTCAGCCTTGGCCTTTTTTTTTTTTTTTTTTTTTTTTCTGTAAGGTTCAAACCAAGCCCTGGCCCTGTCTTTTCTTGTGGGAAAGGCATCTGCACCCTTGATCTTTCCAGGCTGCCTTCTGCTGCTGCTTCTACAGGCTCAGCCTGTCCAGGACCAGCCTGGGCACAGTAATAACTTTCCACAGCTTCGCATCATCATGGAGCAACTTCTGACCACAGACATCTTTCCCTAAGGCCTGTGACTTGTCCAGAAGGAAGTCACTTGTGTCCCTGGGTGGGGGCTGCCCTCTGAGCACCCTGTCATCACAAGGCTGTCACAACAGGACACAGCTCTGGGCTCACGCACCCCTCTCTGCTGTCTTTCAGTTGCTTAAGCTCTGGGGTGGGCAAATATCTCCTGTGTTGAGCATGGGAAGAGGGTTGGGGTGGGATCCCAAGCTGTAAAGTAGCTCAGGCCACCTCCCCAGACAAGACAGCAAAGAGCTGCCTGCTCTGAGAGACCTGCAAGATCCTCCTCCATTTTCTTCTGCCCAAGGGCTGTCCTTCCCGATGACCAGAATGAGGAGAGAAGTAGCACAGACTTAAAGTGATGTTCATGTGATACATCAGCTAAACATCACTACAAGTCTTAACTGCCGCTCTCCCAGAGGCGAAGGAGCTGCCAGGCAGCCCAACCATCACGTGGCAGAGGCAGCCCCAGCCCAACGGGAGCCATCCTCTGCCAGCCTGCAGCCTGCCTAGCAGCATGGGGACAGGGCTGGGACTCTGCCGGGCACAGGCCCCTTGCCCAGGGATGAGAGGCTGTGAGGAGCTTTGGCCTAGTGGTGGTCCTTCAGGAGCCCTGGTGGTCCTTCAGGCCATGGCAGCTCATGGGTAAGACACCCCAGAGTGTTGGCAGGGAAGTGGGACTGGCACTGGGACACTCTGAGCATGCTTCCCTCGTAGGCTTGGATGAGGAGCTGGCTCTTACCTTGTGCAGCTGCGACACTGTTTGGAAAGAAGCTGCCTTTTTACGTTTCTCCTTGGTCCCTGGCTTGTGAGGTTCCTCTGTTGGGTTAAAACATTGATTAAGTGCATCAGCAAAGCATCTGCTAGGCTTGGAGGTCTCAGGAGCACCCCAAACACTCCCTGCTTTCTGTAGAGCAGAGATGGTAGTGCCACCAAAAACATCTTCCCCAGCACCCAACTCTGCTCCTCAGCTCTTGGCAACAGGAGAGCCCTTCACACGTTGCAAGTCACAGAGCCATCAGAGCAGCTCTGCAGCTGGTTCTAATCAGGCTTTGGAGAACAGGTCTTGTGTAGCAGCTGAGGGAACTGAGCTTGTTTAGTCTGGAGAAGAGGAGGCTGAGGCAAGACCTCATTGCTCTCTACAACTCTCCCAAAGGAGATAGGAGTGAAGTGGGAGTTGGTATCTTCTCCATATTACCAAAGAGAGGAAATGGCTTGAAATTGTGCCAGGGGAGGGTTAGGAAAAAATATTTTTGCTGCAAGAGTGGTCAGGAGTTCGCACAGGCTGCCCAGGGAGGTGGTGGAGTCCCCATCCCTGGAGGTGTTCAAGAAATGTGTGGGCATGGCACCTGGGGATGTGGTTTAATGGCCATGCTGGTGCTGGGTTGAAGGTTGGACTTAGAAGGCTTTTCCAACAAAAAAAAACCCTATGATTCCAACCACCCTCTAAAGCCTCTAGGCCAGCACTACCTGCCTAGAGAACTGACCCACCCAGGTCCCTCTGGGCCTTCCCTTTGCCCAGGGCTACTGTGTGCAGAAATGCTGCTGCAGCAGCTGAGTGTGGGAGTGAGGAGGCTTTGCTGGTGAGGGAGGGAGAGGACAAGGTCAGACAAGGGGTGATGGTGTCCCTCACCTGAAGTAGAGCTCACATAGTTCTCATAGAGGGAGGCCAGCAGCTTGTTTTGGGATTTTTGGAAGACTGACACCACTGTCTCATTCAGGGGGTCCTTGTTCTTTTCCAGCCACCCAGCGATGTTGTATGGCACCTGCCAGCAGAGGAGAGAGGCAGAGTAAGGGCAGGCCTGCAGCAGGGAGGGTGGGAGGTGGTGGAAGGGCTGCAGGGGACTCACCACCCCAGCATAGTGCACCAGCTCGAAGTGGGCCTCATATTTCCGCTTCTTATCTGGCCGCGGCTTCTGGAAGTTGGGCGACTTCCCGAGGTGGTTGTCGTAGAGCTTGGCTTTGAAGGACATGTCAGAGGCTTTTGGGAACATGCACTCCTCTTCGAGGATGGACAGGATTCCCAATGGCTGCAGAGAGAAGGTGGTGCAGAGGTCTGAGCTCAGGGCTACCATCTCCCATCCCGGAATGGGGCAGGCCCTGAGCAAGGTGAGGTCAGGCTTGACTTGGGAGACCTTTCTGTCATGCTGCCACATGCTGCAAGACACTGACCATGGGACAAGCTATCACTGATGCATCTAGGCTGCATCTGGCCTCCAGCCAGTCAGAATGGGACTGGCCAGACCTGCATGACACAGGGGCTTGGCCATGTCCATCAGGTTGGTGGTAAAGGGAGATCCTCTCCAGTATCCTGGCAGGTTTCCTCCTTTCCAAGAAAAGGATGAGCTTCCTCCACACAATAGTAGAAATCTTTTACACAAGCTCCCCTCAAGCAGGTGAGAGAGACTGAGGGGCAGCAAGTAGGGAATTAAAAAGGGGCAGAGAACCCTGCTCTCTGCAGAAGGCCACACAAGGTTTTGTGGCTCACTGGTGGGCAGGAATGGAATTTTTGCAGTTTCAGAAAGTCAAAATTTGAGTCAAAAAGGACTCAGTGGGCTGGAGAATCTGAGTGTAGGGTCAATAAAGATGGGCACTTGCCACTGGCTGAGCAGGGAATAATTTCATTTCAGGTGGCAGAGCACCTCTCACTGTTCCAGTCCCTGCAAACAAGCCACTACCACGAGTCCCATTCCTGTGCCCTGACTCCTGCCCTACCTTCTCGATCAGGTCAATGCAAGCCTGCAGGTCCAGGCCAAAGTCAATGAAGACCCATTCAATGCCCTCCTTCTTGTATTCTTCCTGCTCCAGGACGAACATGTGGTGGTTGAAAAACTGTTGCAGCTTCTCATTGGTGAAGTTGATGCACAGCTGCTCAAAGCTGTTGTACTGCAAGAAGAAAACAGGCCTGCATCAGCAGGAGGAGCTGTGGGTGTGAAGGGATTCACTCTTCTGCTTTGCTTGGGTGGGAAGAGTGAGCTCTGCCAGGCTCAGCTGGATTGCAACCAGAGCAGGGAGACAGGGATGACAGGCTCACAGGATGTTAGGGGTTGAGAAGGACCTAAAGAGATCATTAAGTTCAACCCCCCTGCCTGAATAGGACCAGACAAGCTAGCTCAGGTCACACAGGAACACCTCCAGACAGGCCTTGAAAGGCTCCAGAGAAGGAGAATTCACAACCTCTCTGGGCAGCCTTCCAGTGAAGTTGCCCTTTGTGTTGAGCTGGAACCTCCTGTGCTGCAGCTTCCATCCATTGCTCTTTGTCCTATCCCAGGGAGCAAGGGAGCAGAGCCTGTCCCACTCCTCCTGACCCTCAGCCCTCAGATAGTTATAAACATTGATTAAATCCCCTCTCAGGCTTCTCCAGACTAAGCAGCCCCAGGTCCCTCAGCCTCTCCTCACCAGGCAGTGCTCCAGTCCCCTCATCATCCTTGTAGCCCCCTGTTGGACTCTCTCAAGCAGATCTCTGTCCCTCTGAAACTAGGGCTCACTGGAGCTGTGCTACAGCAGTGCCAGAACAGTCCTTGTGAGCTGCCTGTTCCCTCCAGAGAAATCGTTTCAGACCAGAGCACTTTTTCCTATCAAGGCCAACTGCTTCTCAGAGCAGACAGAGCTGTCAAACACCAGCGGGCTGAGCTGTCTGCCTTACAGCTTTCCCCCAGCTCCAAAGCAGGGAGCCTGCAGGACTCACATCAAAGATCTCGAAGCCTGCAATGTCCAGCACTCCGATGAAGAACTGCCTGGCCAGCTTGGTGTCCAGGGTCTTGTTGATGCGAGTCACCAGCCACTTGAACATGCGGTCATAGGTGGCCTTGGCCAGGGCTCCCACAGCATACACAACCTGCAGAGCAAATCACAGAGCTGGGCAAGGAGCACTCAGCCTTCTCCCTGCTCTTCTAGGAGCTAAAGGCTGAAGAATCATAGAATGGGCTGGGCTGGAAGGGACCTCCAAAGCTCATCTAGTCCAAGCCCCTGAGCAGAGGCATCCTCAGCCAGATCACAGGATATTAGGGGTTGGAAGGGACCTCCACAGGTCATTGGGTCCAACCCCCCCTGACAGAACAGGACCATACAATCTAGCACAGGTTGCACAGGAACACATCCAGATGGGTTTTGAAAGTCTCCAGAGAAGGAGACAGTACAGGCTCTTTGGGCAGCCTGTACCAGTGCTCCATGACTCCTACAGTAAAGAAGTTCTTATTCTTGTTGAGGTGGAACTTCCTGTGCTGTAGTTCATACCCATTGCCCCTTGTCCTGTCACAGGGTGTAACTGAGAAAAATTTATCCCCTCCCTCTTGAGCCCCAGCCCTCAGATATTTATAAACATTGATTAGATCCCCTCTGAGTCTTCTCTTCATCAGACCAAACAGCTCCAGGTCCCTCAGCCTCTCCTCACAGGGCAGGGCTCCAGCCCTTTCATCATCCTCATGGCCCTCCCTTGGACTTTCTCCAGTAGATCCCTGTCCCTCCTGAACGGGGGAGCCCAGAACTGGATGCAATATTGTAGATGAGGTCTCACCAGGGCAGAGTAGAGTGGGAGGAGAAGCTCCCTTGATCGGGTTAGCCAGAGCCCTGTTGAGCCTCACCTTGAGTATCTACAGGGATGGGACCTTAACCACCAACATGGGCAGAAGAGAGCTCTTCTTGGCACACAAAGGGTAGCCAGCTCCAGGGAGGTCAAGGCTACAGTATGTGCTCCAAGATTGTTTTTTTTCATGCTTTCAAGTGTGTTCTTGTATCCCTGGTCTGGTCTTAGCCTTCAAGGTCTTAGGATGCAAATTCAGAAGCCTTATGCATGGCAGAAGCTTACAGCTCCCTTTGGATGAGACACCAGCTTCTAAAGTCCCCTTCAATTTGTCTTGAGGAATGGCTAAAACTGTTCAGGCCAGATCTGGGTTCTTGTCAGATTCCAGTCACATCAGAGTCAAGCTCCACTTTTGGTGCATTTGACTCTCCCACAAGATCACTTTGGAGCAGTATTTAGATGAGTTTTCTATTTTCCAGAGATGAACTCTTCATGGGAGAGTGACTGTCTCTGAAGCAGATCCATAGAAACTGGACCTCTTCTGGCTGTGATCCAACCCACAAGCCAAAGACACTGCATTGAGCCTCCAGCCTTGGCTAATACCCAGAGTTATCTGCCAGCTCTGCCACCTATTCCCCCAGCTGCTACAAGCCAGTAAGTGTGGATATACTTTCTCATGCTAGGATCTCCTCCTAAATCCAAGAGAACAAACTAAAGCACCAGACAGCCTGTGCAGAGGACATTACACAGTGGTTGCCTTGCAGAGGACTGACAAACCAGCAAGAGCAGGAAGCCCAAGGCCCAGCACACTCACCTGTTCCACGTTCTGACCTTTGGTCACATATTCGTTGCCCACTTTCACACGAGGGTGGAGCAAGCCCTTGATGAGGTCAGCTGAGCTGATCCCCATGAGGTAGGAAGCTTTGTCAGCACCTGTAAACCATTGCAAAGGTGTAAGTAGGCAGCAAGGAAGCCCCAGAAAAGAGAAAAATAAAGAAAACAAAACCAATTTCCAGGTCTTCTGCTGACCACTGCTAACTATAGTGGTTTTTCCACCTGCCCCAGAGCCTCCTCCAGTGTCCAGCGTGACTTCCTAACATGGCTATTGTAGGATGCTTTTAAAGTCTGGACCTTCCTGCCTGAGGAGTTACTGTGTGCAGGAGATGGCCAGAGCAGACCTGCTGTACCTGATCAGGTGCCTATCGTGGTTTTGAGTCTTCTTGATCTGGAGATCTCTAGAATTTTCCAGTGGGAACTTGAGTTCCCATGCAGTGAGTTGAAACTGACCAGAAGAAAGGTGATTTTTCTTGCTTATCTTCCACAGACTGCTAATAACAGATTGTAGCTATAAATCACCTCTGTAGGGGCATCACTGCTAGATCAAAATCTTCTTTAATTACCAGGTAGGAGGGGAAAGCTGTGTTGACATTCCTCATGCAAGGAGGATGAGTGTAGCCTGACAAGGTCTGATCCATGTAGTCCTCTCTACTGGATCCCTGCCTCAGCTGATGTATAGTTACTGCTTAAGCCTTCCAGTTCTGGTAGGGCTTCCCCTTCTCATCCTTCCACACCCTGGGTAATCAGCCTCTCCTTGAAGCCTGCCTGACAGCCAGGCAGTGCAAAAGTCACAGAAAATATCTGAGCTCTGAGTGCTCTAAATTGTCAGGTTTGCTCTGCAGCCTGACTCCTCTCAGATCCATGATTTGCATTGGATTTTCCTAAGCAATAAACAAGGAAAAGTATTAGACAGAGACTGGGTCCTACTCTGATTACTCTTCAGGAGGTTGACCTGAGCAGGTCCTTGCAAGTCCTGATCATGGCTTGGCTCTGGAAGGCTGTCTAATGAGGGCAAGAGAAGAACTGAAGAAGAACAAGAAAAGACTGAACAAGGTGAGGGCACAGCTAGGATGTGACAGAGGAGGGATGCGGACGACACCATCAAGTGCCTGTCCTAAGTCCCTTTGTGCACCTACAGCAGGTGTGGTTGCTTGGAATCGTGGTCACTGACCTACAGGGGCCAGACCAGGGAAGTTCTCACAGCCTGCCCTTGGAGGAATTTGGATGCCCAGGCCAGGCTGGGCAGAAGTGGCAGCAGGGAGCCCAACTCACTTTCAGTGCCGTCAGCCTCTGCCTGCTCTTCTCGCTGCTTCTGCTTGAACTTCATGTTGCCAAAGTGCATGATAGCTCCCACTATTTTATAGGAGCCAAGTTTCTCCTCATTGCTGAAGCCCAAGATGTCCATGGCATGCTGGGGAGACACAAAGCGGCACCGACAGAACAAAATCACCACTCTGTGGTGAGGGTTGGCCCTCCCATCATTTTCTAGGGCACTCCCTCTATCCTGGGCTTCTGGGTAGGGTCTTCTATCTGGTGGGCACCTAGACAAGGATTCTTGTCTGTGGGAGTTTGAATGTGAGTCCAGTTCCCACAAGATCTATTTGAAAGCAAAAGCACTGGCAGGAGGTGTTCCAAAGGGAGGTTTCATCTTCTCATGTGGCCCATGGGAATTGCTCCTGTGCTACAGGAGAGTTACTGTCCTCTGCCTGGAGGAGGTTGTGGATGGAGATCAGAGTCTCTCTGCCCTTCCTTGCAGGCTCACAACATGTGTGGAGCAACTGCCAATAAGCCAGAGAGAGCTCACATGCGACTTAGAGAGGGACACAGCAAAGCCAGGCTGCAGCCCCGTGTCTGCCCAGAAGGAGGCTGTGCCCTCCAGCTGTGCCTGGCTCGGGCTGTGCAGGGGGAAGGAAGAACAATTACATCTGTGGCCATCAGCTCCTCGCCGTCATCCATGTTGTCCACAGTTGTCACACCCTGGGAGCAGAAGTGGTAGTCGTAGGGGTTGAGGGAGAGCAGCAGCATATCTGTTGGGGGAAGACGTGCAGAGGATGAGGCCAGCTCTGACAAACACAAAGCTGAGGCAAAGGGACAACCCTGCAGAGAGATGAAGAGGAATGGGCTTCGGCAGCCTCAGCAAGAGGGCACCAGCCAAGGGAGGAACAGCCTCTTCAAGCCCAGGGAGGTCCACCCATGGGTCCATCCCTTTTGTGATGTGCCTCCTGCTTGCTGTCTCGGGACCTGGCTTGGTTGCAGACTGATTTAGAAGTGGCCATCCATGTCCTTGTGACCACCAGATAAGATTACTGCTCTGCACAGCTCTTCAGACCTGCCTAATAAGGGCTTGTTCTTGAGCCAGCAACAAGCTCAGGAGTCCACAGCTGACCACCCCAGGGGACAGTGCCAGCCATCTTTCTGCAGCGTGGAAAGGTTTTATGTGCCCTCCGTGTGACCTGGCACCAGTAGGGCAGGGCTGCTCAGAACACAGGACTGCCTCAGGGCAAATTTGGGTCAGCTGAGATTGTCCTGAGAGAACACATCTAGGATTGGACTACACCAGAGCTGCTGCTGCTGCAGTTGAGCTGTGCAGCTGCTTCCAAGCTCACCTGAAGCAGGTCATCTCTCCAGGGTGGCTGAAGGAGCTCAGAGTAGGCTACAAAGCACCTCCTCCTACCCCAGAATGAGTAAATATCCAGCCTGCATGGGTGGAGTGAGTAAATATCTGCCCATGCTGAGGTCCTGCTGTAGCCACCACATGTCAAGGACACCATGCAAGGCAGCTTTGCAAGGCACAATCCTGCAGATAGACCCTGAGTGACCACTACTCTGCTCCTAGACAGCTGCAGAAAGGGCTTTAGTCTGTCTTCTCAGTCTGTGAGGATAAAGGAGGCTGGACTAGATGACCTCTTGAAATCCCTTCCCCTCTGAATTATCCACCAATCCTCTGATCCTGTGCAGTCAGCAAAGCACTCGAGGGCATGGTGAGCTGGGTTTGCTCATTCCCTGTGGACCCCAAAACTAACCCAGAGAGCTCTGGGTGGCTATCTTCAGGCTGTCACACTTATGAAGGCATTGTTGCAGCTTCAGCTACCTTACCTTGCAGCTCTGGCTTCTTCCCAGAGAGGATCTGGTAGTAGATGTGGTAGCTTCGCTCTTTGGGCTGCTGGAAAATCACTCTTGATTTTTCCAGGAGATCTAGAAGCAAATTGAGCAGAGGGGTTAGAGGAGGGATTGCTCTTTCCAGGAGCTGATCCAGCAGAAACAGTGAGCTGACTTGCCATTGCACTGGCACCTCTCTACTCACAGATGTCAATGTCTGCTGAGGCCAGCTTCCCTGAGGGGCCAAAATGGATCCGGATGAACTTACCCTGAAACACACACATAGAAGGTCACTGCTGGGCCTGGCTGTGCAGATTCAGCTCTCAGCAGCTCCTAGAAACCTCAGACAGCTACAAGACACTTGTAATTTGCCACTTAGGCTCCTGTTGATGCCCGCTGAGTCCCTAGGCTCTGTGAGGGGTAGATGGGTGAAGTCCTCTGCTTTGTAATGTACAGAGGGTCAGACAGCGCCACCTAAGGCTTTAGCCACTCGGCAGGCAGAAGTTCCACTCGGCAGGGGAATCCCTGTCCTCAGCTCCTAAAGCCAAGCACTTTTGCAGGGCAGGGTGACACCAAGCCTCCCACAGCCTCCAGCAGGTAAATCCCTGCCCTCAGCTCCCAAAGCCAAGCACTTTTGCAGAGCAGGGTGACACCAAGCCTCCCACAGCCTCCTGCCCCTTGGTGTGCTGAGGAAGCCCACCTAGGAGTGTTCTGTCCTCCTTCCAAGGCATCAGAACCACCGTGACTGACAAGACCTGCACCCAACAGCAGACCCAGGCTGGGTTAGCCAGGAAAGGTGCTGCTGCCTGGAAGGGGCACACTTGACTGCCCCAGCTCCAGCACTCCAGGCTGTGCTTACTGGGCCTCTCAGCTCTGCTCCTGCAAGGGCTTTCTCTGCAGTCACGACTCACCCTGCCCAACACACCACTTACTGCACTGTTGGCACCAGAGGAAGCCTGGCCTCAGTAGTTCAATCCCAGCAGGAAGCCTTTGGCCCCCAAGGGACAAAACCACACTGCCACAAGCACCACAGTCAGCTCTGCCTGCCTCAGACACTTACAAACCGCGAGGAGTTGTCGTTCCTTATGGTCTTGGCATTGCCAAAAGCTTCCATAGCTGGGTTAGCCTCGATGATTTGATCTTCGAGGGTGCCCTGGAAAACAAAGCCAAAGGACATTGTCAGCTCCAGCCCAGCCAGGGGGGATCTGTTACCAACACCACAGGAAAACAGGGGCTGGGCTCCTCACATCACCTGCCTGCTGCGCTCCTTAGCTGTCTGCAGCAGCCTGCTGCTCCTCAGGCATCTCCTTGTCTCAAGAGCCAGCAGAGCTACCTTTTACAGCAGTGCTCTCTGTGGGCTTCTCCTTGTCTAAACTGGTCCCTCTGAAGCTCCAAGCTACTGCCCCTTCTGCACACAGCAGTCTTTAGCCTCTTTGTTAGGCTTGCTACAATAGGGAAACCACCAGCCAACACATGTTGTCACCACAACAACCTGAAACCTTCCCGGCTCATTGACTTTGCCTGGCTTTTCCTCTTTCACCAGACCAAGGTCTTGGACAGTTCAACTCACAGCACATTGCAAAACAAGAGATACAGAAGACAGGCTTGGTCTACAGCTCCCTACACCACCAACATGCACAGCAGGGGCACAGTGATGGGAATACATCACAGGTCCCAGCTGGAGTGATCTGCTGAACTCACTGGAGTTCTCCTGAGCAAGCCCCAAGATGAATTTTGTCCTAAGGTTGTATTTCCATTCATGTTTTACACACTGCAGTTAAAGAGACAACCTCCATCTGGGCAAGAATGCAAGGAGAGAAGCGAGAGGCTTGTGCCAAGCCAAAGGGCAGTGGGGTTTAACAACAGCAGCAGAATCTGGTGGCATAGGCTCCTGCAGGACTGCCCATGAGAGCTTTTACCCATGTTCTGGCACATTACAGCCCATGGAACTTTTCCTAGGTGAGAATCACCAGCCCTGGGTTCTGCCCACCAAGAGCTGAGTTATCTTTTCAATGCTGGGCCCATGACTGCTCCCCATCTTTGCAGGTGTGTGATGGGCAAAAGAGACCAGGAGCAGCTGTCAGTCACAGCTTTACCCAAACTGTTTTGTCACCTGGATATCCTTTAACCTGTTATCTTCAAACCCAGCCTGATACTAAACTGCCTAGCCTGTGAGAAACAAGGGAGGCTGTCTCAAGACCCACAGATTCAGCCCCCAGCCATCTCAGTCTTGGCAAGTGGTCTGAGACTCATGTGCTGATGAGCATCCCCCAACAAAGAGTGTGGGCAGCTAAAGGCTGTCCCTCAGTGCTTAGCAAAGACTGAGGGTCAAGGACATAGGACTGAGATGCTGAGCCCTTGGGGTGCTGGAAGCACCAGGGACTGAAGCTTTGCTGGGTTTCTGAGGGTACTTAGGTATTTCTGTGGAGTTAGGCAAGTGCCTCAGGAATGCACCCCAGAGGATGGGACATCAGCTCCCTGCAATGTGGTGGTCTGAGCCATTTCAAGTCCTTGCACCTCCCGGCAACATCAGGGCCTCAGACTGCAGCCAGAGCACAGTATGGCCCCTGGCAAAATGCTTCTTCCCACCACCCTCTGCTGGGCTTCAAGACTGAGGAACATGCTAACAGATCAGAGGGTGGAAATTTCATCTTATCACAGAATCACAGAATGTTAGGGGTTGGAAAGGACCTTGAAAGATCATCCAGCCCAAGCTTCTGCCAGAGCAGGATCACCTAGAGTAGTCACACAGGAACATGTCCAAGCACGTTTTGAATGTCTCCAGAGAAGGAGACTCCAAAACCTTTCTGGGCAGCCTGCTCCATTGAAAAAGTTTTTCCTTATGTTCCCATGGAACCTCCTCTGTTCCGGCTTGCACCCTTTGCCTCTTGTTCTATCATTGGATATCACTGAGCAGAGCCTGGCTCTGTCCTCCTGACACTGCCCTTTGCATCTTTATAGAATTATAGAATCATTAGGGCTAGAAGGGACCTCAAGGATCATACAGCTCCAACCTCCCTGCCATGGGCAGGGACACCTCACACCAGTTCAGGGTGCTCAGAGCCCCATCCAGCCTGGCCTTAAAAACTTTATCAGCATGAATGAGGTCCCCCTTTAGTCTCCTCTCCAAGCTGAAGAGCCCCAGCTCCCTCAGCCTTTCCTCAGCAGGGAGATGTGCCACTGCCTTCAGCATCTTTGTGGCTCTGCATTGGACTCTCTCAAGCAGTGTCTTTGGAGGAGCCCACACCACCCCCAGGCAAGCACTGTGCTGGTTAGAGATGGGCCTTTGAAGAGCACTGATCCCTTGAAGAGTCAGAAAGGTAGGAAGTTACTAAAAGAGATGAAACATCAAAGCTCGACGTTATGGGAAGGTAGGAGACATGAAGCCAGGTGTAAGGCAGAGGCCCCACCCAGACATTCCTCATCATCCCACCACAGCCCTGTGCTGTAGTACAACTGTCCTCAGCATAGGGATTAGGAGTCTACAACACTTACCCCACTTTTAGTGGCAAGAGCTGCCTAGAGAAAGGAAAGAAAATTTATCTTTAGAAATCCAGAAAAGCCAGGCAAGAACCACAAGAAGCATGGTCAGGAAAGCAGGGCATGACCATTTAGTGCCAAAAATACGTCCAAGAAAAAAAAAAGAGCAAATAATAAAATGGGAGGATTAAACTTTGTAAGAGATGCCAAAAAGTTGTTAAAGAGATTAGCTCAAGAAAATAAAGAAATGCATCAAAAAAAGCAAGAAGAGTTAAATCCAAACCCAAAGAAGAGTAAAGAAAAGAAGGCTGAGGTATTGCTTCGTCCATACCTCGAGCAATCAGTTTGCAGGGGAAAAGCCTCAAGGTACCAAGAGGAAATAAGCACTTGCAAAGGGCAGCTCCAAAATAAGCAGCACCAAAGAAATGCAAGAATCAAAACAAGAGCAAGAAAAGCACAAGGTAGAAAAGGGTCCAAAAGAAGAAGAGGAGAATAAAAAAAGAGGAGAAAAGGATGAAAAGCAAGGCTTAAAAGAAGCAAGGTGGGAAATGGCAGCTTTACTCCATTCTTTTAATGCTCCTTAAGAAGATCTGTGGGGCATTGGAGGAAGAAGAGAAGATCAAAAGGGCATCCAAAGTGCCTCTTCCAGGCTGCACAGATTGAGCAGCCAGATAAAAATAATAATAATAAATTAATTTTAAAAAATCCATTTCCCCTTGAGCAGAATAATTTCAAGCCTTGCTTGTTCAAAAGTCAGGGGGAAGCCAAGTCCTGGGTGGGTCAGCCCAAAACACACTTCCAAAGGCAAAAAGTTGAGGGAAGACCAAAAAAAATTTAAAAAAAAAAAAAAACAACAAAACCAAAAGAAAAAAGAAGAAAGGGGAAAGAGAGGGAAAAGAGAAAAACAATGAAGGAAGGAAGGAAAACAGCAAGAACTTGTTTCAAAAGAGGGTCTTACTAATTTCTTGCCCGGTGTGTCGCCCAAGGCTGCCACAATGGCAAAGTACTGAATGACCCTCTTGGTGTTTACAGTCTTACCAGCACCAGATTCTCCACTTAGAGCAACAGAAATACACAGATCAAGGACACGAGGCAAACAACAGGCAACCCTCCACGCAGAGCCCCTGCCCACCTACTGCCCTGCTCCTCTGTGCCACAGTGAGAAGCAAACGGTCAGAGGGAAGGGCAGGCTGGCACTGTTAATGCCCTCCAGCCCTGGGGTGTGCGTGCTTGGCTTTGGAGCAAATCCCAGCTCCGCTGTCACCGTGTCCTGCGGCAGCAAACCCAGGCCCTGCCGGCTTCCTGGGAGGTGCCACAGGGGGTCAGCTGCCCTCTGCAGCTATGGCACGAGGTGGCAGCCGCCACCAAGGCTATAAGGCCCTGGCCCCCAGGGCTTCAGCTGTCCAGGATCAGCCAGGAACCAGCCTCCCCAGCAGTTTGAGCACGCCTGGCTTTGTTGGGGGCTCCTGGGCACGGTGGTGGCACTGCGCCGGGGAGAATCCTGCCTGGGTGAGTACAGGGCTGGCGTGCCCAGCGTGGGGTGTGGGTGGTCAGCAGGCCCTGCTGAGCTCATTCCTATAGTTAGCTGCTCTGCCATTGTAATCTCAGATCACAAAGAGCTGGGGGGGGAGCCGGGGGGCAGAGCTGCCACCGGACACGTGCCAAGCATCTCTCAGCAGCCTCTGCCTTTCCTAATTAGGCCATGGCCAAGGCTCGGAATGTCCACAGCTCCTGGCAGCGGTGTAAGGCCCTTTGGTGTCCTTTATATAGCCCTTATCTATATGTCACTTGAAATCAACCTTTCCTACACCCTCCCACATCACCCTCCGCCCCCCACCCCTCTGGCCACTGCCATCTCCTTCCAGCCTTGGCCTCCCTCTCTCCTTCCCTTTTGCTCCATGGAGGATGTGGGTGGTCAGGGCACCCTACAGCAGCTGTCAGGGTGCAGCAGAGCTGCCTGCCAGGCCCACATGGGGCTTTGTCACCTGGCATGGTGGTGGGAAGGGATGGGGGAGCCAACAGCTGCTGGGCTAGGGGGAGACATGGCCAGGGGGACATCCTGGGGCACAAAGTGTGTGCCCAAGGCTCCCCCAGGAGCCTCGACCACTCGCATCAGGGCAGGGCGAAGGCACAGAGGAGCACTTACGTGATGAGCATGGACTGGTTTTCACGGTCTGGAAGAGAACAGGCAGGTGTTAGAGCAGTGCCCCCCACCTCACCCCTGCCCAGGAGCCCAGCCCCTCCACGACAGGGGTCCCCAGGGGCAGGGCTTACTGCGCAGCATGTCGTTGTAGGCATTGTCAGCGATGGAGTAGATGTGAGGGGGGGCCTCGGTGCGACGCTTGCCCTTGTAGGCAGCCACCACGGGCGCGGTGTAGACAGGCAGCCACTTGTAGGGGTTGATGGTGACACAGAAGAGCCCCGAGTAGGTCTGCAGGGGGAAAAGGGGTGGATAAGGGACAGGGATTGCCCAATGCCCCTTCACCACCACCACTCCCACTCCATGAGGTGCCCTCCTCATCCCCCAGGTGCCACCAGCTTACATAGATCATCCAGTGGGAGTAGCGGCGCTTCAGGTTGTAGAGCACAGAGGCCTCGTTGAGGTGTGTCAGCATGGCCATGTCCTCAATCATGTCGAACTTGGGGGGGTTCATGGGCTGCAAATCATCCTCCTTCACCACCCGGGTCTGACAGAGGAGGGGGGACAAGTCAGGTGGGCTCTAGCGCCCCCCAAACACCTCTCCCCCAAAACTTGCTAGGCAGAGGAACACACTGACACACTGACAGTCCCACGCTGGGGACAACCCCAGTGCCAAGCCTGCTGTCTTTCCAACAGGGCTTTGCTCCATTTTGGGGTGACAGGGCTAGGGGAGCCCTACCAGCACACCAACCACAAAGTCCTGCTAAGGCGAGTAAGCCTCAGAACCATTCCCTCCTCAGGGAGACATTGTGCTGAAGCTTTACAGGAGGGTCACCTCACAACATGCTCAACACCCTGTCCTGCAACCTTCTTCACAGCCTAAAACCCCACAGTGGCACAGTCTTTAGCTCAGAGGGATCCCTGGTTATAAGGGCAAACAGCTGAAGCCTGAACACCATCACTTCTAACTGGATTTATGTAATCCCACAAAGCCAGGCACTGGGAAACTCACAGTTACCTCCCTGGCTTGGATGGAAGTTGCTGGATTTAGCAAATGGTCTTGTTAATAAAGATTAAGCAAAACCTTCCAGAGAGGCTTGTCTGGGGTATTTTAGCAGGTGGATATGAAGTCCGTGGGGTTGCCAGGTGGTGGTAGGTGCTAAAAGCAGGAGGGCAGATAGAGGGATAAAGGTGGGGTTATGTCTCTCAAAGCCTTCTGCTGGAAATGCTGCTTCAGGGCAAGGATGCACAGCTTCAGGTTTGGTAAATCCATGAGAAATTATTTTGAAAGGCAGTTGCAAGGGGAAAGATCACCCAAAAAAATTGTGTTTGCAAACTGCTTTGCAGAAGCTGAAGAACTTTTAAACATCAGAACAGACTTTCAGACTTTATACCTTCTAGCCAAAAAAATTTATCTCGGAGAGGGTGAATTTGTTTATTTTGCCCCTCCCATATTCAAACAAAAATATTTTCAAAGCCTTGACACTTTTCAAAGGCAATTACATCCACTTCTTTTAAATTCAGCAGACCAGCACTTAGTGCTGTGCTGATGAGCCAAGAAACAGAAATCATCCAGCCCTAACAGCCGCCGCCTGGGCAGCTCCTTGTTCTGTTTCCCAGAGTTTGACCCCAGTTGCACTGCAATGAAGCTGCAGGGCCAGGCGACTTCCATAGCCAATAAAATAATGTTAATGAAGCTCATTTGCAGCTGTTGGTGCTGGATATTATTTGGATAAATCTTTGCTTTGCCTCCCTCCTGCTGCTGGGAAACTGGAGCCTCATCGCTAGCTACAGCTGGTCCTACCCCTTAGCCCAGGTCACAGAATCACAGAAGCATAGAAGCACAGAAGAACAGAATCACAGAATGGTAGGGGTTGGAAGGGACTTCCGAATACCAGCAACTTCAACTCCCCTGCCAGAGTAGGGTCACCTAAAGCAGATCACTTAGGTACATATCCAGGCAGGCCTCGAAAGTCTCCAGAGACAGAGACTCCACCACCCCTCTGAGCAGCCTGCTGCAGTGCTCAGCCACCCTCACAGCAAAGAAGTTCCTTCTCGTGTTTAAAAAGCTCATAGTCCTAACTCTATTCTCCCACCAGCACAGCTCACCCCACTGCAGAACCTGGTGAAAAGGAGCAGGAGCTGGCCAGGTGGCCTCTTGCCTTCTTACCTCCAGCTTGCCTCTTTCTTACTTCTTGTTCCAGCCTTGGAGCCCAGCTCAGCAGCACTGCACGGGGCTGTGCTGGGGCAGGGGCAGCCTTGAGGCAGCCAGAGCTGTGCAGAGCCAGCCTGACTCTCCTGCTTCACTCTGTCCCACACGGTAAATGTGTTTGGAAGCAAACACCCAGCGGAGGGATGCTGAACCCTGCTGCTCTTGGCAAGGAACTGGCCCACGTGTCCTGACACACCATGGTGTGTGTCCCCTCAGGGCAGAAGTGATGGCCAAGAGTGGAAGGGTTATCAGCAAGAGCTCAGATGTTTCAGGCAGGATCTTGTCACACGTCACTCCGCTCCACACACACTCACTCTCCCTTGGGAAAGCAGAGGTGCTTTGCTTACTTCCTTATTCTTGGTTTCCACTGTGACTTTGCCACCAGAGCTTTCTTTGATTTCCACTTCAATGTAAGCTTCTTTCTCATCTGGGATCCAAGCTCGCTTCTTTCCTGGAGAGGAGAGGGAAGGGGAAAGGGGAAGGGGAAATGGAAGGGGGCACCAAACAGGTCTGAAACCATCTGAAATTGTCAACTTAAAGCCACACAAATGCAGTCCAATACCACAGAAGGGCAGCAATTATTCCTTCCTATGTTCTTCATAATAGGGCCTAAGATTTCTTTGCCCCCTTCATGTTTGGCAGCTGCTGGGGTCAACTTTTAGCCTGACAACAGTCTGCTGTTTCACCTGTGCTTGCATTTGGACATGAAAGGCAGCAAAATTCCCCTTGTTTTCGGAATGGAGAGGAGCAAGTTTGGCCCTGGAACCCCAGCACAGTGAGATATATTACAGCAGGGTGGCTGGGACAGAGTCAACACCTCCAAAATTAAATGCAGCTGAGGAAGGCTTTGACACCAGTCCATCAGCCCATCTCCCTCAGCTTGCCTGCCCCTCGTGGTCAGGGCAGATGAAAGGCCACCTCCATTCACATCTCAGCAAACAAGGTGAAAGTCAAAAACCTGACTTCCCTACTTCTGAGATTCTTCTATCCTCCAGAGTGGTGGGGGAAATTCTGCAGCACCCATAATACCATAAAGAGCAGGACTGGAGAAGGGATGGGGAGCTCCAAAGAGAGGCATGGCCAAGGGGCTGCAATGGGGCACAAGGCTGTGCTGAGAGCTGCCTTGGGGGTCTTACCATCAAATGGAATTGTCTGAAGCTTCAACTGCTCCGTGTAGCTTTTCCGGAGGTATTCAGCAGCCTCCCCAAACTCGCTCATGTCCAGCATGGACATCTTGCCTAGCTGGAGGAAGACTTGGCAGCAGTGAAGGAAGAGTGAGACACCCGAACACTGAAAGGAGGGAAGGGAGAAGGTGTTAGTCAAGTTGGCTGCTGGGCTGCTAACCAAGGGCAAGACAGTCACCAAGCAGCCTTTTAATTTTAGAGAGAAGACAGAGACAATACGAGCTAATAATAACTGGCAATTAGTGAACACTTTCCCTTCAGCTCCTAGAAGCCCTGCACTGCCAGAACCAGCTGGGTGAACCAGCATTGCTTGGCTGTCCAAACCCACACTGGCATTTTAGGTGTCACCAGAGATGGTCAACGACAATCCTTCTCCTGATAAACTCAGCTAAATCTTATTCCAACCCTGGTACCACGCACAAAACCTCTGCAAAGACCCAGATCTGTTTTGCAGAGCAATAATTCATGAAGATAAAAGCAGGACTGGAGCTGTTATCCCTGGGAAGATCCCTTCCAGAAGACCGCTGCGCCAGCTGCTTGAGAAGCGCTTTTATGACAACGCTTCCTAATCCCCATCTCGGGCAGCATCGCACAGCAGAGCTCTGTTAAACTCCACAGCCACCATGAACACAGCCACTGCTCGTAGCCAGAAAGTTGGCAAAGAGCTCAGACCTTTGCAAAAATGCTCCTTGTCCAGCTCTGCCCCACCCTCCCCTGTCCTGCCAGAGGCAGCCCCTGCCCTGCCGGAGCAGGGGCGCTGCCGAGGTGAAGAGGGTTAGTAGCGGAGGAGAAGCACACACACAGCCATGCTCTTCATTACTAACCTCGGTGACAGGACTGAGTGGCTGTGTGCACGGCAAAGCCCCTTTTTATTGTGTCTGTCAAGGTCAGAGTGGGAAAAGATATGTCAGAAATTCCCATGTGTCATGTCCCCACAGCTCCATTGGTGCTGCTGTCCCACTGCCCGCAGAGACACAAAAGGCAAACTTCGCTTTTATCTCGCTGCAAGTGCAGCTTGGTTATTTTTATTCCTGTATTGTCAGGCGAGCACAAAGGCAGAGCCAGAGACTCCAGCTCAGGGAGCAGAGCAGCTCTCCAAGCCTGCCTCTGCTCCTGCTCTGCTGGGGAGCAGAGGAATGAGAGAACTTCACCGTTTCACAGACTCATAGAGTTGTTTGGGTTGGAAAAGCCCTCTAAGATCAGCCAGTTCAACCATCTACCAAACACCACCATGGCCATTAAACCATGTCCCACAGTGCCATGGCCACACGTTGCTTGAACACCAGGGATGGGGACTCCAGCACCTTCCTCGGCAGCCTGTTCCAATTCCTAAGCACTCTTGCAGCAAAGAAATTCTTTCTAATCTCCAATATAAACTTTTCCTGATGCAATGTGAGGCCATTTCCTCTCCTATCACCTGATACCGGGGAGAAAAGACCAACTCCAACTTACTGCCACCTCCTTTCAGAGAGCAATAAGGTCTCTCCTAAGAATCCTCTTCTCCAGACTAAACAAGCCCAGTTCCCTCAGTTGCTCCCCACAAGACTTGTTCTCCAGACCCTTCATCAGTTGTCCTTCTCTGCACATTCCACCACCAGAGCAATCTGTCCTCCTGCTCCTTCCCCACCACAGCCTTCCAGGAGAGCTGCAGCCTGGTGGGCTGTGTGTGGCCCCTGGCTTTCTCAGCAGGACCATCCCAACCTCTTGTCCAGCTCAAGTTCAGCCTCTCCCTGGAGAGACTGCCCAGGAATGGGAGGACTAAGGAAGGACCTTAGAGCTTGGTCTCTGCTACCTCCTTGTCTTTTCAGAGGGCTTGGCTTGCTTCCTGCAGCATGCCAGCTGCTGCCCGATTAACACCAACCACCACAAACACCAGAATTTCCTTTTCTGGTTATATAAATCAAACTCAACAGTTTGTCAGAGGGTCTGATGCTCCCCTGAGCTGTAGTGGCCTGAAGGCAGCCCCCAAGGGCAGGCAGACTGCTGGGTAGGGGGGGGCTAAAGCCCCCCCTCTGTCTTGCTGCAGTGGATGAGCTCTGCCTTTGGCAAACCCTGCCCACCAGTAACCCCCCCAGGTCCTTCTCCCAGAGCTCACTCACCTTGTTGGGGCTTGGTTCATGGTTGGGTCAGATTAAAGTCCTCTCCAAAGAGAGGTTCCTGGGTTTCCTCCACACCACTGTGCCCAGGTGGCACCCAAAGGCGCCACGTACAAAGAGCTGATTGCAGCCTGGAGCTCCATCCCAGCAGCGTCACCATTGGCTTTCCAAGAGGGGAATGAGACCTGGCAGGGGCCAGACAGACCCACAGCCACGCCATGGAGATTTCTGTGCCAGCCTGAAGGAAAAGCCATTTCAGCTGCTGGCATCCAAAATGTAGTGAGGATTCCGCTCTCTGGGCTGGCGATGTTCCTGCCTCCCCAAAGGACTCTCATGCCTGTCCACCAGGCACCCTGCTCCTCTCTTTGCCTTTGTTTTGGTGCCTGTTAATTCCAAAGCAGGGCTGGATGTGTTTTTAAACCCTCCTCTCCCTCCTGCCCACACCAGGCCACAACATGCCACCATCAAGGGCAGGACCAGCACACAGCATCTCCAGGACACAGGGCCCCAAGGAACAGCCCAGTGACTGCAGCCAGGCTGTGGTGCCCCATCAAGGTGAGTTACCCTTGTTTAGCCCCCAGAAACATGACTGGTCCTCTGTGCACTGCTCTGCTCTGCTCCCTCCTGGAAACAAAGCCACCCCATGTGCCCTGGGGCAGCAGGGGCACTTGTGGGCTGCTTGGACTCAACAGACTTGTGTGACACAGGCTGCTGCCACCTCCAGAGCTGGAAATGAGCCCAGCTAGGGCTGGGCGACTTGGGAGTCACCCATGCACGTGCAGGGAGGGGCAGAATCTGCCCTCCCTAGATGGTCTGGAACCTTCATCCTTGACCAGGGAGTTCCTCAGGGCCAAACCACCTTCTGACTCCCAAATTGTGTGGTCACATCCCGGGGCCACAAGAATCAGAAACAACCCCACCGAGGTGGTACGAAAGAACCAGGGCCCACAGCTGCAGGGGTTTGCTCTTCTCCACTCACTACCCCTGCACCCCAAAGTAACCTCCTGAGTAGGGGAAACTGAGGCACAGGGTGAGGAAGGATTAACTGCACAGTGATGTGCCCAGGCTGGATGTGGCACAGCCTCCACCACAGCCAGATAGCAGCACTGGGAGCTGCTTAGGGCATGTGGCTTCAGCCTGGCCTCACAGACCAGGTTGCAGAGAGGTTTCTGCAGGCTCTGAATCTGCCCTGAACCTAAGCCAGGCCCTGAAGGGGGCTTCTGCTAGAGTCCCAGCAGCAATCAGTCCTCCCACCCAACACACAGGCATGGTTCGCTGCTACACCCCATGAGTCTGAGTTCCCACTGCTGTTCTCTTGCTCTCTGCTTTCCCTCCTTGCTTTGGAGTGAAGTCTGGGAGATTGATGAGATGGAGGAGAGCTCCAGACCTGTCCTCCATGGCTTGAGCAGAGATGATGTCTGGGCTCAGGGTTGGGCTGATGTTGCCTTCAGTGGCTGCACACTCTGCACAGCACCAATCCTCCTTAGGAATTCAAATGCTCCATGCATGGGAGCCTGCAGCATGAACGAGGTGACTTCAGGTACATCAGGACAGAACTAGATGCAAGCCCTCCCCATCTCCATGTCCCATGTGGGCACTCTCACCTGGTTGGTGTTCAGAAGCTCAGGTCCTCATTGGGGTTTGGCAGCAGCTGGTGCAGAGCTGAACTCCACAAATGTGTGTACTGCAAATGCCCTGGGAAGACCCTCATGGGGCCAGCAGTCCTGAGAGCTCCCTTGACCATGATGTGACAGAGGTGCTTGGCTTTGCTGAGGTGGCAGTTTCAGTGTCCTCAAGAGCCATGGGCACTGGCACACCACATGTCATGCTGAAATTACCCTGGTGGTCTTCTGCCTCTCTGTCCTGGCCTCAGAGTCAGGTTTCCACCCACATCCTGGAGGAACTGAAGGACTTTGGAGTGTCTGGTGCCAAGTACCATTACCATGAGCAGCCTGGCAGTGGGATGAGCTCTCTGCCCAGACCTACCAGCTGGCTCAGCCTCACACATTCTTCTCAGGGCATGTACTTGCCCCATGCTCTGCTCACCCCCTCCCCTGCCTTATCTTTAAAGTGATTTTATTTTCGGAGATCCTTCTGCAGTTCCTTCTGTTCTCCCTAGTTTCTCTCCTTCTTTGAAGAGGTTCCAGCAGGGTCCATCAAAGGCCAAGAAGACCTGGAGAAGGAGAAATGTGGAATGGTTGACCCAGCAGCTGCTATGGGGCACTTCCTCTGGGTTTGAGTGGGTTTGGTGATGGAGTCTGCCACGTGTTTTGCAGGGTGGTAGGATGCTCATGTTTGTATTGCTGGCAAGGCTGGAGCTGTGCTCTGCTCAGAGAGCTGTGATGAGGCATCCTCAGTGGGGCAGTAGCCACACAGAGCTCCTCTATGGGCCTCCCACAGAACCCCATTACCCAAAGCAAGCAGGCTGCCCAGACATCCCACCAGCCCTGCACAACCATCCTCAGCAAGGGGAAGCATCTCCCCTGGCCATTGAGGCATTCCCATTTCTCCCCCTCCACAGCTCTGTGCTTGATGCTGGTGTCCCATGCTCAGATGGAAGAGCAGGAAGCTCCTCGGCCACATCCCCAAGGGCTGGACAAGCCTGTCCCCATGGGTGAGGACAACACCAGCACCATACTGCAGAGCTGCCCCTCCAATGAGCATTTTGAGGCCAGATCTCCTCCTACCCAGCCCCGGAGAGGCAGGAGGGTGCCAGGGGTCCAGCCAGCCTCTCTGGAGCAATCCCCTGGCTGCTCACTGACCCCTGGGAGGAATGCTCCCCATTAGCAGGCTCTGATAAGCGGCAGGAAGGAGAATTACTCTTAAGTGTTGGGCAGCTTGTGAGAGGTTTCCACACTTAACATATCCCCACTATCAGCTCCCTGCCATGCACTGGGGGGACACAAAAGGTGGCTGATTAGATAAAGACAATCTGCAGAGAGGCTATTTCAGGCATATTTCCATCCATCGGGAATGTCTGCTCACAGCGAGACAGCAGGAGGTGACAGGCCAGCCCTGCCAGCCCAGCAGCATCCCCCTGGCCATGCAAAGCTCCTTCCAGAGCAAACATCTAAACTCTCACAGCCCTGTCCCACCAGAGTGAGAGAGACAGCAGCCACCACCCCAGCATGTCTTTCCACGCACCCCTTGGCACCATCTTCTGATGGGTGCAGCAGCACTGCCACTGCAGGGCCCCTAAAGGGCAGATGCTCCTGGGGCAGGGTGGGATGGGGTCTCACAGCTCCCTGGGCACTTGCCAGCACAAGCATTCTACTGCCTGGATATCCCACCCTGGGCCCCTCTCCTAAGCTGGCTGTTCTTCCATAGGAGTACTTCTATGGACCTTCGGGAACATGCATGAAGCTGCTGCTGCCATGACTGCCTTGGTGCAGCAGGACACAGCTCACTGTGGCGTGAGGTTTGGCCAGCACAGGCACACTGGCAGCTGTGGTGCTTGGGTACCACTCTTGCACTGCATTGAAGTTGCCCAAATGAGTATCAGGATTGCAAAAGTACCTGGAAGAGATGTGATGGGAGGAAACTTGTGGCCAAAGGTAGTAAGCAAGGTGCTCAGGAGGTCACCAGCAGGCATGGAGACAGTGAGATCACCTGGAGAAAGGGAAAACCAGAATGGGAAAACAGAGCAGGTCGTTTGGGGCTCTGAGCAACCTGATCTATTTGGAGATGTCCCCATTCATTCTGAGGAGCTTGGACTAGATGACCTTTAAAGGTCCTTTCCAATTGAACCTAGTCTGTGATTTTATGATTCTAAAAGTGGGGAGTTTTTGTTTGTTCACTTAGAGTCATAAAATTGCCAGGGTTGGAAGGGACCTCAAGCTCCAACCACCTGGCATGGGCAGGGACACTTCACACTAGATCAGGTTGCCCAGAGACACATCCAGCCTGACCTTAAAAACTTCCAGGGATGAGGCTTCCACCACCTCCCTGGGCAACCTGCCCCAGTGTCTCACCACCCTCATGCTGAAGAACTTCTTCCTAACATCCAATCTGAATCTACTCAGTTCTAGTTTTGCTCCATTCCCCCCAGTTCTATCACTACCTGACACCCTAAAAAGTCCCTCCTCAGCTTTCTTGTAGCCCACTTCAGATACTGGAAGGCCACACTAAGGTCTTCTCAGAGCCTTCTCCTAATTTACCTCAGAACCTTCTCGAATTCACCAGCTGTGAGGTTCATAGGGGATTTCTTCTCTAGTGGGAATTGATCCTGCAGAACATCTGTTTAGGAGTGAAGGTTGTACTGAGCACTGCAAAAATTACAGGAATGTGTGACTGAAGGTGCTGGAGGTTTTGGGAAGCCTCACTGGAGGAATGAGAATCTTGCCTGGTTCATTTGAATGCTTAATAGCACCTTAATTGCAGCTGCCTGCCAGGACAGACGCTGCCACACAGCAGCTGCTGGAAATCGTGGCCAAGAGCTGCCTCGGAGGCTGTGAGGGAAGTGCAGAGCTGGAGCAGGACCAGAGCTAGGACTCAGTTCTGCCAGCCCATGTGCAGGCTCTGTCCCTGCAGCACTCTGGCTGCTCTGGTTTTCTATTAGTTTCCATCTGTGCTGAGATGTGGGAGCAGGAGTGTGGGTGGCATCCTGCACACACACCGAGCCCATGCAGCCAGCCCAACAGAGCCCTGATCCCTGGGATGGCCCCACCACAGCTCCCTGTTCTCTTCACTCCTCATGCACCTTCCCCTTTGCTCCATGGGCAACTAGACTAGGGTGATACTGAGGAGATAACCTGATGCAAGTAGCCACACTGGGCTGGGACCTGCTTGGATTCAGCAGTTGTGCCTTTGGCCTGGTGAAGCCCATGGCTCTGCTTTCCCAGCTCACTGACCCAGCCTTCTGCTCGCTGCAGGCTGACACTGCTTGTCTTGTTCTCCCCACTGTGCTTGGCTATCCAGGCTCAGAGCAGACTGAACTCTTTGTATCTCAGGGCAAAGGACAACTGTTCAAGATGGAGTGGCAACAGACATGGGAGTTCCTCGGGGGACCTGGCAAGCCTGGCCCTTCCTCAAGACTGGCTGTCACCTAGGAGCACTATTTCTGCATGTCCTGCCATCAGGGCAGGAGACCTCACCCTGTTATGGTCCCCCAGATATCAGCAAATGTCTGATTCCTAGTCTCTAGCCTGGATACACTCTGGTGGGAGCCCACCTTGCAGACAGCAGCTTTCCCCTATGAGATGTCCCTTGAGCCTAAACAAGGCTCTGCCCCATGACAGAATCTTGGGATCATTTTGGTTGGAAAAGCCCTTTAATGTCACTGAGCCCAACCATTATCTAACTGATGAGGGCTGCAGCACCTCTGCTACGAGGACAGGCTGAGAGAGTTTGGGCTCCGCAGCCTGCAGAAGGCTTCCAGGAGACCTTAGAGTAGCCTTCCAGGATCTGAAGGGGGCTACAGGAAGGCTGGGGAGGGACTATTGACAAGGGCTTGCAATGCCAGGACAAGGGGCAGTGGGTTTGAAGTGGCAGAGGGGAGATTGAGACAGGATATTAGGAGGAAGTTGTTTGCAGTGAGGGTGGTGAGACACTGGCACAGGTTGCCCAGGGAGGTTGTGGCTGCTCCCTCCCTGCAGGTGTTCAAGGCCAGGTTGGATAAGGCCTTGAGTGACCTGTACTAGTGGGAGGTGTCCCTGCCTGTGGCAGGGGGTTGGAACTAGATGATGTTTGAGGTCCCTTCCAATCTTACCATTCTATGATTCTATGTCTGGATTCAAGGGTTACCTTGAGCATACCAGGGCAGCAGCTGAGCTGGACACACACACAGCCTGTGCCAGTTGTTCAACCTCCCTAAAAGCTACCTTGGAAACCAGTTCCTCATGCTGTTGGGCCTCTGGCCCTGTAGGATCCTGCTGGGTCCATGCATGGACAGAGTGGTGGTTACAGGGGCTGTGCCTGCAGAGATCTGCTCTCCAGCAGAAGAGGATCAGCATCCATGACTGATCCCCACCTGGGTGCTGCAGGAGCTTGGGCACAGCAGGTTCCATGTGGCAGCTTTGTTTTCCAGCAGCCAGCCCCGGGCCTCTCTCACAGCCTGGCTCAGTGCTATTTATGCCTTGCTCCATGGCCACCTCATGGTGCAGAAAGGCCTGGTGGAAAAGCTAAGGAAGTGAAATGACATTGGGGAAGAAATGACACTACCCATTTATAAATAACCTGGGTTTCATTGATCTTTTAGATGCTCTCTTGGCAGAAGAGTCCAATGTCATCGTTCCAGCAATGCAGACAATACTTGGGCATTGTTTTATTCTCAGTTACAGGCAAAAAGGACAGCACCAGCTGCCTTTCTATGTATAGCCCATGAGAGCACCCTTCAATTGTTCTGCACTTCAAACAATAGGCACACGTGTGGGGGGTTAAGATTGCTGCCTTACCAGAGCATTTCACATCGAAATGTGGCCTTAGAGACAATAGATTTCTGTCACACCCGGGCTGGGGCTGGTAGTTATAGGGCAGAGCAGCCAGGGTGCAAGAGCTCTGCCTTGTTTTTCCGGTGCATGATGGCCCAGTGAGATGTTCAGCTCCCCTGGGAGCCCTCTGATCTCTCTCCCACCAAAACAACCCCATTGTTCTGTCTTTATTTGGCTGATGCTAACCATGACATCATCCCCTCTGCTCACAGGGGCAAGTGAATGGATTTGGCTCTCCTCTAGCCCAGAAATCAGCCTCAGCACAAATATCCTGAGACACAACTGAGCTGGCCCAAACCTCAGCTGCTTCCTTTGCAGAGGGGAATTGAGGGGTTTCTTCTTCTGTCCCCAGGGCAGGGTACCAGGGAAAATGAGTGTGCCCATGTGTGGGTGCTGAGCCCTTCTCTGGATGGGCAGCCAGGAAGCCAACCGTGGCACCAGCCCATCAGCTGCAGCCTATCAAATGCCCCTGCACAGCTCAGCAGCATTGTGGCCCAGTGATCTGCTCACCCTCTGGTGCCTCTGCCAGTGCCCTCTGCCCCATGCCTGAGAACTCAGCAGTATTGTGGCCCAGTGATCTGCTCACCCTCTGGTGCCTCTGCCAGTGCCCTCTGCCCCATGCCTGAGAACTCAGTAGCGTTGAGGCCCAGTGATCTGCTCACCCTTTTGTGCCCCTGCTGGTGCCCCTGCTAGTGCCCTCTGTCCCATGCCTAGGGACCCCTGTGCCATGGGCATCCTACGTGCAGTATGTGGCTGCATGGGGGCCGTACCTGCTGCCAATCTCCTGCTCCTGCATCAGTCTCTGATGAGGGAGACCAGCAGGGGCACGTCAGAACTATTTATTCCCCCCCCAAGTTATGGATGATGCTGTATTGAGTTTCAATTGTCTGAGCCCTGAGCAGCCTTTGAAAGGGGATGCTACATCCCAAAGCCACAAAGCCCATCTTTGAAGGCTCTGTAAGGGCCGGGGAGAGGTTTACAAGCACAAAGTGCTTTTCTTTACACTTTGGGGGGGGGGCTCTATTTTTAGCAAACAAAGATAATGTCCCAGTTGCTGTTGTTCATCTTTTGTTGCACGTAACATGCCAAATTCTTACCATGTCTGCCATATTCTGTTGTGATTTAACCTTCTCTGAGCTGCATTGCTGCTCCCTTACACTGTAGCAGAGTTTATGGGGGATATCTGCATGCATAAATCCCCAGGCCACAGGATTACTTTGCAAAGATCTCTTTCTCCAGCCTGAATGGGGGAAAGAGAAAGAAAAGACAAGTCACAGCTCTCTGTAAAAAAGACTTTCCCGGTCTTAGCAGGGTGCATTGGTGCTGGGAAGGCCCAAGGACAGAGCAGCTCCTTTTTCTGACTTTTTGTAATGAAAAAAAAATGTCAGGGATTGTTTAGCCTGAAGAAAAGGAGGCTGAGAGGAGATCTCATTGCTCTCCACAGCTACTTAAAAGGAGGTGATAGTGAGGCTGGCGTTGGTCTCCTCTCCCAAGTAACTAATGACAGGACAAGAGGAAATAGCCTCATGGTGCACCAGGGGAGGTTGATTGTGTATTAGGAAGAATTTCTTAAGTGCAAGAGTGGTCAGGGATTGGAACAGGCTGCCCAGGGAGGTGGTGGAGTCACCATCCCTGGAGATGTTCAAGAAGTGTGTGGATGCAGCATTTCAGGAAATGGTGTAGTGGTCATGGAGGTGTTGGGTAGAAGCTTGGACTTGATAACTTTAAATGTTTTTTCCAACCTTAATGATTCTGTTCTATGAAATTAGACCATTTTTGCAAGTCTTACTCAGAAACTCAAACTTTTTATGTCCTTTCTCGGAACAAACAGATTAGAAAGTTTGGGGCAGACTTTTTGGTAGGGTCTGCTGTGACAGGATGAGAAGTGATGGCTTAAAACTGCAAGAGAGAGATTCAGGCCAGAGAGAAGGAAGAAATATTTGACACTGAGGATGGTGAGGCACTGGCTCAGGTTGCCCAGTGAGGTGGGAGATGCCCCATGCCTGGAATCACTCCAGATCAGGTTGTTTGAGGCTCTGAGCAACCTGCTGTAGCTGCAGATTTCCCTGCTGACTGCAGAGAGGTGGCCTAGATGACCTCTAAAGGCCCCTTCCAACACAGCTCACTCTGTGATTCTATGGTTCTATTTCCTTATGCTTGCTACAAGGGCAAAATGAGTTAGGACTCCTGTCCTGTTAGGACAGGAGTTCCTTTGTACTCTGAAACAAAAGGTAGGAAGGACCTGTTTTGGTTTGGATTTCTTTACACATCAAGTTTTACTTGTTTCTAATAGAGGCACGTTCCTGCAGCAATAACCCTCCTGTTTTGACACACTGTCATTTGGAGCCCTGTTGCTGGGAAACTAATGTTCTGCCAGTGTCCAAAACAGCTCTAAAACCTGAGATTTACCAGATGTACCCCAGTGAGGAGGCACAGAACAGCCCCCAGCCTTGGATCAGCCTGAAACGAGAGCGGAGAGCAACCCCGTCTGCTGAGGAACCCTGGCAAAGTGAGTGTCAGTGCACCCCTGCAGTGGGTGAAAAAGATCAGCTTGCAGAACGCTGCAGGGCAGCCCAGAGAGCACCCAGGAGCCAGCAGCGCTCCCTGCCGCGGCACATGGCCAGCGATGTGCCCCTGGGGACGCCAGGGTGCACTCCACAGCCCTTCTGGGAACAACAAAGGCACATCTGAGGTAGGGGTGGCAATGGGCTGAGCTGCCAAGGTACCTTTGGGCACTCCCTCTTGCAGATCCTGGCAGTGTAGCACAGCAAAAGGATGTGGGCAGCGAAGATGCTGAAGAAATGGAAAATCATGAACATGTTGAAAGAATGCAAACAGTGAAGAAGTCTCCAACATCAGTTCCATTCAGGTTCTTTACTTTCCAAAGCCAGCCTTGAAGTTCCCTCTGTCTTGCCCTGCTGGCAAAGGGTCAGTTTCAGCTCCCATGAAGGCAACAGCTCCAGCACCAAAGGAAGGTCCAGGAAGTTCATATTAAGAGGTTTTCCATTGCTTTTGGCTCACAACAGCCTCATAAATGCTGCTGGGGGCTGCAGTGAGTACTCTGGGGGAGGCTCACAGTGTGTAGTAAACCAAAGTCCAAGTTACAAGTCCTCCATGAAGAAAAACCCAAAACACCCCAGGAACAGCAAGGCAGAGCAGGGTTGAGCTGTCCTGCCCATCTCCTCAGGACTGCCTTTCAGGCTTTGTGGGTTCAAATACCCATTCAGTACAGGTGCTCTAACATCCCAAGCCAGGCTTGTGGCTCCTCTGTCCACCACAGCCTGTGAAGGGCCAACTACAGCTCCTGTAAAGGCAAAGGATCATAGAATCAGAGAATCATCCACGAAGATGCTCAGGGGGCTGCAGCAGCTCTGCTATGAGGACAGGCTGAGAGAGTTGGGGCTCTGCAGCCTGCAGAAGAGAAGGCTTCCAGGAGACCTTAGAGTAGCCTTCCAGGATCTGAAGGGGGCCTACAGGAGGGCTGGGGAGGGATTATTTACAAGGTCATGCAATGACAGGACAAGGGACAGTGGGTTTGAACTGGCAGAGGGGAGATTTAGCCAGGCTGGATGAGGCCTTGAGTGACCTGTACTAGTGGGAGGTGTCCCTGCCTATGGCAGGGGGTTGGAACTGGATGATCTTTGAGGTCCCTTCTAACCTTACCATTCTATGATGCTATCATTGTGTCAAACTGTTAACTCATTACTGCCAAATCACCACTAAACCACCTCCCTCAACACCCCATCTCCATAGCTTTTAAACCCCTCCAGGGATAAGGCCTCCATCACTGCCCTGGACAGCCTGTTCCAAGGCTTGACAAGCCTTTGGGGGAAGGAATTGTTCCTCATATCCAACCTAAACCTCCCCTGGCACAACTTCAAGCCATTTCTTCTTATTCTATCCCTTATTCCATGGGAGAACAGACTGACTCCCACCTGCCTCCAATCTTTCAGGGAGTTCCCTGAGGGAAGGGCCAAGCCCTGCTCCACTCTGGACAGGTGTCCTTTCCTCAGGGGTCCTGCAGCTCCCTGCACACACCTGCCACGGCTCTCCCGGAGCCTGTGCTGTGCCACGAACATCACTGCTGCAGGGGATGTCGCCACTGTGGCTGCCGATGCTGAGGGGGGGTCCCTAAGTGGTCTCTCTTAACGTCAGCAGCTCCGCTCCCCTCTGACGTCACAGCGTGACATCACACCGTCGCCTCACGCGCGCCTCACGCGCGCCTCACGCCCGCACGCTCCCTTCCGACTCCTCCCTCTCGCTCCTGCCCCCCGCCCGCCGCATGCAGAGCTATCACTCTTCTCGCTGATAGGTCGGCTGTGCTGCCAGTCCATGTCCAGGGCGGGGAGAGAGCTAGTGGTCTGTCCAATCGGCGAGCGACGGGCGGGGCGCGCTGCAGCGGCGGGAGCAGGTAGGGGGCGGCGAGGGCTGCTCCGGGCCCTCTTTGGGGATCGCGGCCCAACTAGGCAGCGGGGGCGGGTCATTTCCTATCTAGGCTGGGCCCCAGGTGTCCCCAGGTCGTGCTGGCGAAGGGGTGTCGTGACCCGGCCCTATCGCGCCACGGGTGTCCCGCACGGCCCCGCCTTCAGCGAGCCTCGGTCTCGGATCTTGCACTTTGTGGGGCTGGCACCTGAGGCTGGGCTCGGCTCGGCTCGGCTCTACTTTACTTAGCCGGGACAGGCGACGGGCTCGGCTTTTGCTCCGGTGCGGAGCCTGCGTGCGGCCGCCCCCCGCGGTGCCTGAGCTGAGCTGACCTGTGCCGCCCGGCTTTCCCGAGCCGCCGTCCTGCAGAGCGGACAAGGCCAGACTGGCTGTCGGGACGGGCTCTGGGGCCAGGTGGGTGATTTCTGTTCTACCCCCTCAGCGCTGGCCATGGCTGCGCCGTGGGAAGACGTGCTGCGGGACACCTCCGCCATCCGGGAGGCGGCGGCCGTGGCCGTGGACGCGGCGCTCCTGGAGGGAGTGTTGATGCGGACCGAGGGCGAGCCCAACGCCTCGGATGTAAGTGCCAGAGCGGAGTCACGGGACGTGTTCGGTCCTGGCCAGGCTGTGAGTCAGCAAAGCCAGAGGAGCCTGCTGCCAACCCGGGCGCTGCGAGCCCTCGGCGGCGGGCACCTCTTTGCAGCTGCCTGCCTGAAGCACGACGGCCCCCCATAGGCCTACAGGGCACCCCAGCCTGGTGATGAGTGCTTCTCCCCGAGGCACAACCCTGCTAACTGCAGGGCCTTGGACTAGATGAGCTTTAAAGGACCCTTCCAACCCAAACCAGTCTGTGATACAGTTCCCCTTTTCCAAGGAAAAAGAGACATCTGGGAAGGTTTGGGAAGTTGCCAAGAGCCCTGTGTGTCGTGGTGGGAGCACATCCTCCTGCCAGCCTCTCACCACTCTTTAAACCAGAGGAGTGTCTTGGAGTAGCCTATGTTTTTTGCATGCTTCCAGCTGCGAGTCAGCCTTTGTCCTGTACCCGTGGTGAGGTGACAGGGACAGGGGTGGCTGACCTGGGAGATTACCCCTGGTGAGTCTCTGGCAGCTGATAGGGGGCTCAGCCTGTTGGAGTGGGATGCTGTGAGGGGTCTCAGCCTCTAAGTACCCCAGTGCAAGAGGGGTGGGACACCATCAAAGGCAGGTCCTTGTGGAGCCTGGGGGCAGGCAGCTGCACTTATTGCTGGCAGAGGTACAAGGAGGGAGATCAGCACCACTAGGGCTGCTTTTTGATGTCACCTCCACGATCTGAGGGAACCTCAGAGGTTGAAAGGAGAGGCCAAATACACTGCCAGTGTCCCCTATCTCATCAAGGCAAATTGTGAACTTCTCTCTGGTGCAATAGTTTGGCTTTGAGGGTGACCTTGCCCCCTGAGCTGTGGGGGTGAGCCAGGGGTGTGGAGTCACCCCTGGGACTCAATGAGCAGGTCTCAAAGGAAGCAACTGCCAGACAAAATGTGGCAAGTTCATTTTTTTTCTCTGCAACTAGGGTGTTTTGGAGACAGTGCTCTCCAGCTCAGGTGGAAACAGAGCATCCCTCAGAGGGAAGCACTCAGCCAGCTCTGGGGCAGCTGCTGCCTCCACCAGCGCCCCATGGACAGCTGTAAAGCAGAGCCCTCAGAACTCAGGGTTGAGGCCATAGGTCTGTCCAGGGTGTGCTGGGGAGGTCAGGCAAGCAGAGGAAGCACCTCTCTAGCCCTGCTTACGTGCCTGGAGCTGACTGCCCTGCTGCTGTGTGGCTGCTTGCAGGTGGTGAATTTTGCGCCCTTCACGCTGCTGCCCTCGGCGGTGCCACGCGCCCTCTTTGAGCAAGCCTATGCTGTCCAGCAAGACTTCAACCTGCTGGTGGATGCCATCAGCCAAAACAAGGAATTCCTGGAGCGTACCCTGGCCAGGTAATTCTGGCTCATTGCATTTCAGTGAAGTGCTTTAAATGCAGAACACTTACCACCTATGAGGCATTCCTATCTTGAGGCTGAGGAGAGCATTCCTGTCCTCTGCAGAAAGTATGCTGCATTATTTGTGCTACCATTAATTTCTTTCAAGTCTCAGTGTTTTGGGCTCTCCTCAGGCCCTGGAACACGGGGCATGTGGTTAACTCTCCAGAGTTATTTTTGCCAGTGTTTCGAGGTTGTGAATTCTTCCTTGTGAGCTTCTAAGGCCCCTGGGCTTTAAATTCAGGTTGCTGGAGTCTTGGGGCCTGGATTCAGTAGTCCCTTTTAGTCTCATTTTTGAATCTGCTTGTGAACTAGCAGGTCTGCTGCCCACAGTTATGAAGAGAATGTGTATTCTTCTTACACACCTACCTCTGATCAGTTGTCCTCTGTCCCCTACTCTCCCAGCCCTGATGTGGGGGGATGACCCTTGAGCTCTGAGTGCTGGAGGACTGCTCTGCTCTGGCTTGTGGACTCTGCTGGATTTATCTGTGGCTGCTGCCCTGTGCTGGAGCAGCTACCCCTGATTTTGGACCCCATAATCTGTAGAGCTGATGCTTCCCCAAACCCTATTTCCTTTCCTGCCTGTCTGTGTAGGTGCTGTTGGCTCTGTGGCACAGAGCAAAGGAGCCTTTTCCAGCGTCTTTCTTGTCTTGCTGAAGCCTGACCCCCTCAGAGCTTTTTTAATATCCCTGAGCTGACTGCATCAGAGCTTGTGGGGGCATGTTTGTACTTGTGGTTAGGGTGCGCCTGGGGCTTATGTGCACTTGGGCTCCTGCTCTGTCCTGCCTCCTGTGTCGTGTCTTGGGGCAGATCCTCAGAGGTGCTGCTCACAATTACCTCAGGGGTTTGGGACCAGAGGAAAAGCCAGACCTGCTTTAGCAAGGCCACTGAATCACCATAGTGGGATTTGGAGCCCCACAGGACAAGGAGCGGTTTGATGGAGCTTGTGGAGCTTCTTTTATGAGCTGGCACAAAGTGACTTCTCATTTCTTTCTTGCAGAATTCTGCCACATTGCTTTGCTTTTGCTTGTCCTGTTTCTGCCCTGCAGGTGGAGGTCAGCCCAGCACAGTGGTGGGAGCTCTGCAGGGTGGCCGTGCTGGGCAGACTGGATTTGTGTTGTGCTTGTGCACTGTTGCCCTTGCTGAAGTGTGCATGCATGGTGAGGTGCTCACCAGTGCTGTAGGGCCTGGTCTAGCCCCAGCCCTGCTCTTTCTGCAGGAGAATGCCCCTGGTAAGGTTTATTTTGGGAGAGGTATGAATTTCCTTGCCCCAGGGGACTGATCTGGTCTCTCTTTCTCTCTAGCACCATCAAGGTAGATGACTTCACAGCTCGACTCTTCAAAATCCACATGCAAGTCTTGGAGGAAGGCCTGGCCCAGGTACCATGGCAGGAGCTGTCGGCAGCTGTGCCCCTCTGCATAGTGGTGGGATTGCCTGGCCTCTGCAGCTTGCTGCTGTGGGCTGTGAACTGTCCCCTAGTCAGGCTGCTCACTCCCTGCACTGCGGTGTCACGGTTACAGCCTGAGAGCTCAGGACCTTGCCCTGTGTCACAGCCCTGCCCTCTGATTTGTGCTGCTGGAAAGACTCAGGCCTTGGCTAGGAGAATTTCATATGGTTGCTCTTTGTCCTCTGGGAACCTCAGCAGAGCACAAGGGCAAGTTGCCATAGAACCACCAGGGCTGGAAAAGACCCCCAAGATGCACCGGACAGGCAGGAGCTCCTTTACTCCCACGAGTGTTGTTAGCTCCTCTGGAGTGCTGGGGGGCTCTGAGCAAGGGCCAAGCTCCCCGTGGGCATCTCTTGCAGAGGTTTTTATCAAAATGAATCTGCCCCAGGAGGATTTTGAAGCGAGGTCATCAAAGGGATGTGCAGTTAAAGGCAACAGGAGGAGCCACTTCACCTGCCCTGTGTTTCAGTCTGTGTTTCTAGGCATAAACCGCTCTGACTACATGTTTGACTGCGGGGTGGATGGCACAGCAGCTCTGAAGCAGATAGAGATAAACACCATTGCTGCCAGCTTCGGGGGCCTCACCGCCCGCACCTTGCCTGTCCACCAGTAAGGGAGCTGCTCTGGTCCCTGCAGCACCTGTGCTGCGTGGCCTGCTGTGCTCCACATCTGCCTGCTCCCCAGACTCCCCCTCCCTGGGTCTGCTCGGGGCCTGTCACAGCATTTCCACCTTGCTTTGTTCCACAGGAGGGTGCTGAAGGTGCTGGGAAAGTCCAAGGAAGCATCACAGCTGCTGCCCAACAACCCATCCAAAGGGCTTGCCTTGGGCATTGCAAAAGCCTGGGAGCTATATGGCTCCCCAAGGTGAGGAGGTGCTGGGGTCTGGGCTGGCTTCTATCTCCTGGGAGCACATAGGTTTGGGTTTGGAATGTGCTTTCTGAAGGAGGGCTGTTTGCTTGGCAGGCTACTCTGGAAGAGCCTGTGGCACCCTGGGGAGAGCAGTGTGGATGGCATGGAGGTGCAAAGGGACCCTGGCACAGCTGTGTAGTTCAGCAGCTCAGCTTTTCCTCCTGTCCTTGTGCTCATGCTCATTCCACACAGTCAGTACTGAGCCTTAGAAACTCTGGGCAGAATGAGCAGGAACAGTGCAGGAAGCCTGAATCAGAAAGAGCAAAATGTGGTGGTCCTGGGTGCATGTGGAGTATTTCTGGATTTAATGGTGTCCTTGGTATCTCTTGCAGTGCTGTGGTGATGTTTCTGGTGGAGGAAGTCCAGAGGAACATCTTTGATCAACGATGTGTGGAAAATGAGCTTTGGAACAGGTACAGGTTGAGTTTTCCTGAGGTGGGAAAGGAAGGAGGAGGTGCAGGTTTGGAAATGGGAAGCAGAGCAAATCAGATCAAAGCTGCCAGACCACAGAATCACAGCCTGGTTTGGGTGGGAAGGGGACCCTTGAAGGTTGTCTAGTCAGGCCTCCCTGCAGTGAACAGAGACATCTGCAGCTACATCAGGTTGCTCAGCCCCAAACAACCTGAGCTGCAGTGGTTCCAGGTATGGGGATTCTACCATTTCTCTGGACAGCCTGCTCCAGATCATGGTGTTCCCCTGAAGGCAACCTGTGGGATGTCTTCAGGCTCTCCAGTGGGCACAGTGTGGCAGTAGGAGTGTAGAAGCAGGACAGGGAAAGATGGAGGTGTGCAGAATCTGTTTGCGTTTTACTTTGTCACCTACTCAAGGACAAAGTCAAAACACTTGGCTGGGCTCTGGGGCCATGTCTTGGTATGCGACAGATCAGCCTTTATCTTGGACTTAACTCTGCTCTGTTAGGCAGCTCTCTTTGGTGCTCCTTCCATGGCCTCCTGTGTATTCTCAGCACCCACCTTTGTCTCCTCACCAGCCTCCCAAAGCTTCTTACCAGCTCTTGGCTGGAAGCACCAGTGCCCATCAAGGCCTCTGTTCTCCAGTGCCAATTCCTTGGTGGTTTTTGTGCCTCTGTAGTCCTCAGAGCTGCACCAGTGGTAGCTTGGCTGTGGGCCACATCTCTTCAGAGACAATCCTGAGGAGAGCAGGGTTAGTGAGGGTCCTCCTTGCTCTCTGATTTGGGATTTGGTACAGGATATTTCATAGAAGCTTCATTAATGAAGCTTCCAATCCAGTGTGGATGATCTGGGCAGAGTAAGCAAGGTGACAGTGGAAGTAGAAGACTGGGAGGAGGAGGTGCTTTGTTGGGGTCTAGCCCTGAGCCTGTGCGGGAGCAGCGGGAGGTGTCTCCAGATCAGCAAGTCCACACTGCCACTGCGTGGAGGACACACTGTAATGCCTGAAGGAGATAGAACTTGCAGCAGATCACTCCTCTGGCTGCAGCTCCTGGCTTTCATGCTGTCAGTGAGGGAATCTGTTGAGCAAGGATTAAAAAAAAAACCCAAGTACTGACTTAGGAAGAGTTTAGGAGGTGAAAGGTGAGGGCGGAGAAACTCAGGGCATTCAGGATGGAGACCCCATGCTGAAAATGGGGACTGTGGGTTCCTCTGGCTCTAGAACAAAGCCTGAGGTTGTTTGTGACAGAGCCCAAGATCCTCCTTGCTGCAGCCAGCAGTTCCCCCTGGATTTCTCTCTGACCTGACTGTGCCCAGCCTGGTGACTCTGCTGCTCTCTGCACAGGAACATCCGGGTCGTCAGGAGGCGGTTCAGGGACGTGTTTGAGAAGGGCTCTCTGGGTGAAGGCAGGAGGCTGTACATGTGAGTATGAGCCAAGCTGTGCTTCCTGCCTGGCTGAGGAGCATTTTCAGCCAAAGCTGGGGGCACATCTTGAGTGTCACTTGTGAATTCCTGAAGGACCAGTTCTCTTCCATGCTGCAGGCTGCTGCTGCTTCCCCCTGGAGCTGAGGTGGTTTTGTTTCTGCAGTGCTGAGGTTTTGCATGCACACATACAAAGACCATTTCCCTCCTTCAAGCCACAGCCTTCAGAGCTCTGCAGGACCTTGACTTGCTCCACACACATCTGCTATGAAATGGCCGATTGAGAGCCTTCCAGAGGCATTTCCTGTTTACTCTTCACATGATGCTCTGCTGGTGGGAGCTGGGCTGGGCTCTCGGTGCTGAGAAGGAAGCACAGCACCTCTGTGCTGTCTTCAATGCACTCCCTGGCTTGCCTGCTCCCAGTGCAGGCCAGGGCCTGTGGGTCACAGGCTCCAAGTGCTGGTAGCTGGTCCTGAGCATGACACTTTCCAGGGCAGTCTGCTTGGAGCTGCGCAAGCCCAAGGGAAGATACATTCCCATACCAGTGTTTTTTTTCTGTAGTTAGACTCCTTTTTCCATAGAATCATTAAGGTTGGAAAAGATCTCTAAGGTCATCAGGTCCAACCTTCTGCCTAGGCCTCCATGACCACTAAACCATGTCCCAAAGTGCCACATCTACCTGTTTCTTGAACACCTCCAAGGATGGTGACTCCACCACCTCCATGGGCAGCCTCTTCCAATCCCTGACCACTCTTTCAGGAAATAAATCTTCCCTAATATCCAACCTAAACTTCCCCTGGGTGCAGTTTGAGGCTGTTGCCTCTCATCCTGTTGCTAGTTACTTGGGAGAAGAGGCCAACACCAGCCTCACTACAACCTCCTTTTAGGTAGCTGTGGAGAGCAATGAGGTCTCCTCTCAGTCTCCTTCAGGCTAAACAACCCCAGCTCCCTCAGCCTCTCCTCACAAGCTGCTCAGAGGGCTGCAGGAGCTCTGCTATGAGGACAGGCTATGAGAGTTGGGGCTCTGCAGCCTGGAGAAGAGAAGGCTTTCAGGAAACCTTGGAGTAGCCTTCCAGTAACTGAAGGGGACTTACGGAAGGGCTGGGGAGGGACTATCGACAAGGTTTTCACAAGGATGAAGAGGAATGGGTTTAAACTGGAAGAGGAGAGATTCAAACTAGATGTTAGGAAGCTCTTTCCAGTGAGGCTGGTGAGACACTGGCACAGGTTGCCCAGGGAAGTTGTGGCTGCTCCCTCCTTGGAGATGTTCAAGGCCAGGTTGGAGGAGGCCTTGAGTGACCTGGTCTAGTGAGAGGTGTCCCTGCCTATGGCAGGGGATTGGAACTGAATGAGGTTTGAGGTCCTTCCCAACCTAAACCATTCTATGATTCTATAAGACCGGCTCTCCAAACCCCTCACAGCTTTGTTGCCCTCCCATAGTTTGACCTTTGGTGCCTGTGCTGTCTTTCATCAGTGAATGCATTTGTCACCAACAGACAGCAGAGGGGAAGGTGCATCCACTGCACTCCCCGCAAGCACACCCTCCTCTCCTGGTGACACCTTCACATGAGCACTGCCTGGCTGCCAGCAGTTCTGTACTGCTTCCCCTGACAGTGGCACACAGTTTGTGTGGCCAGAGCTTGGGTATGTGGTGCTGCAGGTGTACTGGTGGCCCTGCCCTGTCCTGGCAGGGTGTTCTGGTGCCCTGTGGAGGTTGTTGAGTTAATGTTCTGCCTTGGAGTGCCAACACAGAAGGATCCTGTTCCCTCCCAACTTCCAGAATCTGCCAGGCCTGGCTCCTGGTGTGAAAAGCCATTAAAATTAGGTTCTTGCCTTCCTGCTGGGCTGGGTGCCTGCATTATTGAGGCTTTGGTTAGGGTAGAGGCCAGGTGTCAGCTGCCTGTGTCTCAAGACAGGACAAGCCAGCTGGGGCTTGGTGGAGAGGAGCCAGCAGCCCTCTGGCAGAGCCAGCCAGGAGCAGACCCGCCCAGGGGACCAAGGAGTAGGGACAAACACTGTAATGTGCTGCCAGCTGACACTGCTGCAGCCCTCTCAGTCCTGGGGGCTTTGAGCAGGGATTGGCCTGGTCCTGAGAATGCTTTTGGTCTCTGTTGCAGGGATGGCCAGGAGGTAGCTGTGGTGTACTACAGAGAGGGCTACGTGCCAAAGAACTACAACCAGCAGGTCAGTCCTGGCCTCTGCTCCCAGCAACTACCCCCACTGCAGCCTTGCCCAGCAAGTTTGAAACCCCCTGTGAACCTGGGGGCATCTGCCCTGTCCTGGATGGGGTTAGTTCTGTCCTGGGTGGCTGGTGGCACTGGGGAACTGATCCTACAGCACACATGGGTGTTCCTGGTACTTGTGCAGTGAGAAGAATGTGAGACTTTCTTCTCTAGTAGCATGATGTGGTGACCTCTTGCTGCAGCACCGAATCAATTCGGTACAGCCTGGCTTAGCACGGGTATCAGCACCTGCACAGGGGCTTGAGACCTGGTCCACAGACACAGCCTGTCCTCTGGGAGGAATATTGGGCTGCAGAGAACAATAAACCAGGCCAGATCTGGCCAGCAGGTGGCAGCACTGCACAGGCTGGGGAGGGAGCGCAGGCAAAGGCAGGGGCAGGAGATCGAGTGTATATCCTGCTGGTCCTCAGAGTGCTCCTCCAGCCCCTGTCCCTGTCTGGCAGAGAGGGCAGAGGCAACTCTCGTGTCAATCACTGAGCAGAATAGGGCAGAAGAAAGCTTGGGGGCGTTTTTCTGACTCTTGGTTGCTCTCTTCCTGTCTCAGAACTGGGAGGCACGGTTGTTGCTGGAGAGATCGAGGGCAGTCAAGTGCCCAGACATTGCTACCCAGCTGGCTGGCACCAAGAAGGTCCAGCAGGAGCTGAGCAGGCCTGGCACACTGGAGATCTTGCTGCCTGGCCATGCTGAGGCTGTGGCTCGCCTCAGAGCAACGTTTGCTGGGCTATATTCCCTGGACATGGTGAGTGTGAGCAGGGCAGGAACCAGCAGGCAGATGCCTCATTGGCTTGTGGGAGGTTTCTCTTTGGTTAAGAAGATGAGAGGGTGTTGCTCTGGTCCCTTGGGGACCCTGTTGGTCCTGTCAGAGGGGTCTGTCAGGGAACCCCTGCTCTTCCCTGAGGCTTTGCTGTTGCCATGGTTTCCTGCTAGGGTGCAGAGGGTGACCAGATAGCTGCTACGGCCATCGCTGACCCCGACCGCTTCGTGCTGAAGCCACAGCGAGAAGGTGGAGGTAGGAGCTGGCCTGGGCCTGGGAGGGTTCACTATGCTCTGTGCTGTATCCAGCGGAGGCAGGAGCTCTCTGATGGCTGCTGCTCCCTTGCTGAGGGATCAAAGGTGGCTTAGCTTCGTGCTGCAAGACACTCAGGCAGTGCTGCTGCTTTAGGAGCTCCCTAGGCCCCGGAGCTGGGCTGTGGGGAAGGAAAAGCTGTGGCTGTTTGGGCCGCTGAGTCCAATGGGTTCTGCCGTGCTGGGAAGTGTTTGACTCTCTGGTTTTGTTGTCAGGAAACAATCTCTATGGTGAAGAGCTCAGGCAGGTTCTGGAGAAGATCAGAGACAGCCCTGAGAGAACCTCCTACATCCTGATGGATAAGATCAAACCACAGCCAGCACTGAATTACTTGCTGAGGGCTCACAGCCCCCTGCGGGTGTCTGAGTGCATCTCAGAGCTTGGCATTTTTGGTGTCTATATCAGGTGAGAAACCTGCTCCCGTTAGGGATGGTTCCTGCTCCAGCAGCACTTGGGTTGGGAACCTTTCCCCTCTGCACTGAGTGCAGCAGCAGTGCAGGTGTCTCTGGAGCTGGAGGCACCTGGGACAGATGTCTCTGCCCATCGGCAGCACTCTGAGCACCATTTGGACACTGAGCTCCTGCTTTGTACCTTCTGCCACTGGAGTTGTTGAAGAACTGCAGAGCTGGTGCTGGTGGTTACTGGTGTAAGGACCACATGGAACTGGTGTGTCTCCACCCCTGATTTTAGGGAGCAGTTCTCAGGTCTGGGTGCAGCCACATGCTTTTCCGAAGCCCTGGTGATCCCAGACCTGGAGGCTTAATGCAGTTGTCTTCAACCCCAAACTGCTGCTGCTTTTGTTAAAGCCCTCCCAGACCCAGAGAAACATCTCCAGAGCTTACAAATTCCAGTCCTTCTTGTGTGGCTCTAGAACCTAGCATTGCCCAGGTGCAGAGGATTCGGCCCAGAATGGCCCAGCTCAGGAAGGGCCTTGTGCTGCAGGCACAAAATAGGCACAGCTCTGCTGTCACAGAGCCCCTGGCATCAGCTCTGGGGTTGTTATGCCGTGCTGTGGCAGGGAACTTGGATCATGGTCTGAGATGTCAGGGCTCTACTCTGCTGGTGCTCAGGTGCCTTTCTCATTGCAGGCAGGGCAAGGAGATGGTGATGAACAGAGCCGCCGGGCACCTGCTGCGCACGAAGGCCATCGAGCATGCGGACGGCGGGGTGGCAGCAGGGGTGGCAGTGCTGGACACCCCTTACCTGGTGTGAGGAGGCAGTGCCCTGTCCCATACACCAACCTGCTGCCCCAGGAGCTGCACTGCCACGGAGGGTGTGCTTACCAAGGCCTCACCTGTTGGGGACTGAGGAGGGACTGTGGACACAGCTGTGCCAGCGTCACACTGCCAGCTCCAGCGTCTCCACAACTTCTCCTGCAGGAAGGGGTCTCTCTTGCTTTGCCTGCTCGGTGGGTCCTGCTCTGCACACCTCCCAGCTGTCACCAATCAGGATTGCACTGCTCTGGATATTCCATTAGGGCCTGCCTGCAGGCAGGGACAGATAAACCAAAGCTAAAGGGTGAGTGTGCCCAGCAGGCACCCATGCTGTTCCCAGCTCCTTGATGCTGCATTATCCCTGGAGACAAAAACCCAAAGCCTGGGGAAGGGGAGCAGAAGGGTGGATGTGTAACAGCCTTCAGCTGTGGGGTTTGTGGCCCTGTGCCTTGGGGCTTTGCAGGTTAGAGTGGAGCCCAGCTCCACAGCTCATGGCCCCTCCAGCCCTTGTCCAGGTGCTGACCTGATCTCCACTTTTTCCTGTGCCTGAGGATCCTCAGAGGTCTTGCACAAGGAGAGCTACCCTGGTGTAGTTTGCCCAAGGCCCTCTTGTTGGCTTGTGCCTTAGCCAGCTCCTGTGTTGGACTGGGTGCTCATCCCAGACAGTGCCTCTGGCAGCAGTGCAGAACACATCTGGCAGCCACATTCTCACTACAGGAGGACCCTATCTGCTCCCACTGCCCTCTGTAGCCTTGCCCAGCAGATCCCTGTGAACTGGCACAAGGGTTGCCCACAGTGATGGTGGCAGACCCCAGTGTGAGGGTGACTGGAGCCTTATCCCAGCTAGCATGCCAACAATCCCGGATTCCCTGACGGCTTGTCCCAGTGCATCCCACTGAGCAGCTCCTGCCTGTTCTGCTGCATGTACAGCCCAGGGTGGATATCGGGGAGCCCTGACCTTGGTAAGAGCCCTGCTGAGACATGGGGCAGGCTCAGACTGGGAGCTTTCTGGTGAAGCAAACGAGTTGCAGGAGAAGCTGAGTGGGTGCAGCCCTGGCTGCCAAGTGCTCTCTGCACAGGGACCAGCGTTAGCAGTGGCTGAGACCTGTCCGCTGCTAGGTTTCATGACCAGTGGGAACAGTGCAGCAGTGAGGCACGTGGAGCAGCTTGGGCTCTGCTTCCCTGGGCTTCTGCCATGTCCTCCAGCCCCTCAGCCGAGCACTTCCAGGGGAAACACAACAGCTGCCCCCTTCTGGGAGTGCCTTGGTAAAGCACCCAGGCAGTCTCAGCTCTTTCAGTGACGCCAGCGTGAAGCAGCACCAAGCCACCGCTGGAGAACGGAGGTGCTGCCCTAGGGCCCTGCAGCCTGCTGGCCCCATTGCTGCTCTGCCTCAAGGGCCAGCCCTTCACCCTGGGGGGTGTTCAGGTCTGCAGGTGTGGCTAGTTCTGTGGGTCCTGTTTTGGCTGGGAGGGTGTTGATTACTCTCAACCAGAGATTAAAAGGTATGTGCAATCTGAACACTCCTCCTGTCAGTCTGTCTGAGCCCAGCTGCACAGGGCAGCTGTTCTCTTGCCAGGCCAGGCAGGGCCCATCCTGTACCTTCACCTGGAACAGCTAAAGTCAGCTCCCCAGTTTCTGCAGCACTGTTGGGGATGCACAGCCCTGGCTCAGCACCACCAGTGGATGAAGAGCTGCTGGCTGACTGCCAGGTAGGAGTCTCTAGAAGGAAATGTTCTCAGCCTGCAGCTCTGATTTGCTGGAGGAGGAAGGGCATGAGGTTAGCTGTGCCTGTGAGGAGCAGGGCCTCTGAGCTGCTGGTGGCAGCTACTTGTGACCACAGAGTAAAGGGAGAGACTGGTGCTTGGGCAAGGAGCAGGCCTGGGGCAGAGGTCAGGCAGCTATGAAAGCCTCAAGCTTCCATGGCTGCTTACTGGCTTCCCTTGCACCGGTCCTGCATGGAGGCTGGTGACAGGCAGGTGTCACACTAGCTCCAGCTCTCCTTGGCTTTAGTTGGCAGCAGCCCAGGGAGAGAAAAGCAGAGGCTCCAACTCTAGCACCAGCACTTCAGGCCTTGCCCCAACACAGAAGTGGAGCAGAGTCAGAGCCTGTAAACCCCCAGCCATGGAGAAGCTTCACAGGGGCAGGAACCTGCTCCTTCCCAAAAGTCCACCCCAGTTATGGCATAGCAGGTCGAGCACCAACAGCTGAACACCCCTGTCTCCCCCAGCCTCAAGAGCAGACAAGCACCTAGCACCCCTGTGCATTCTTGGAACCTGCTGCCATTTGGTTTCCTTGAATTTTATTCAATTTTGCATAAAACTCGAGCTGTGTCCAGCCCAAATCACAGGACAGGTGAAGAGGAACAGAGGAGAGATGATGCAGGAGTCCTTGTCGAGGTGGCACATTCCACTGGTACAGAGCCATGGGGGGGCACATGGGACACCACTGGCACATGCAGAGGTTACAGATCACAGACAAGTGCTGTGCCAGTGAGAGCAGCAGGTAAGAAGTGAGACTCGGGACTTGGACAGTAGCTCACCAGAGCACCCACAACACTTGCCTGGAGCAGCCAGCTCACAAGCAGATTCCAGCCCAGCCAGGTTAGCTCTGTCTGTAGGCAAAGCCTGGAGCTTGGCACTCACCCAAGCAGCTGCTGCAGCAAGTTTGTGAGCCCAGTTCTCCTTTGGTTTAAGTGCAAAATCTAACAGTTCACATGCAGTTGTCACATAGACACTACAAAGGAGGTATCAGCTCCAGCTCAACCCAGGGCTGGAGGTCAATGGAATTCAGTTAAAGAATGGCTTTGGCAGTGGTGGTGAGGCTCGGGCTAGAGGTTTGGGGTTTTGGACTCTCCCCATCATAAAGCCATGCCAGATTTAAGCAAAAGCTGACTTGGAACATCTTAAACCATCCTCTCCTGACAGGAAAGCATCACATAGGAGTGACACATCTGTGCCTGCCCTGGTTTCTTTGCTGTAGCAGTGGTGGTGGTGTGTGATAACCCAGTGCCTGGCTTGCTGGCAGAGGGGAAAGGTCTCTGCATGGCTTTGATTCTCCTCCATCCTTTGGTATCTACCACCCACTCCTACCTGAGGTCACCTCTGAGTTCAGCTGTGAGTGGGTGGCAGCAGAGCTCTGTGGAGCAGGTCAGACCAAGACTTCTCCTCTTAGATCATGGCCTCCTACTGTAGGTCCGTGTCCACATAGGAGCTTGGACTGGGCAAACCACAGCAGCTGGCAGTATGCAGTCAGAAGCAGATTTTGGTACCAAATTGCTCTAAACCTGCTCAAAGCACAGAGCTCCCTGGAGCCCTGCCCTACCCCCTCACAGGCCAGGAGCCCTCTGCCAGCAACATGCCTGGGTGGTGAATGCAAGACCAAATCTCAGCCCTTCAGCTCTGTGAGCCTGACCTTCAGGTTAGCCTGTAGCTTGCAGGACTCCAAGTACAGATAAAGCTTTGCTGGCCTGGGGGCAGTGGCAGCTGTGCCTCCCCTGCCTGCCCTCTGACTCCAGCACCACTGCTCCTTCCACCACGTGTGAGGCACCAGGGCCCCTCAATTACATCAAGTTAATTAGCAACCCCCATCACCCAAGGAAATAAAATTACAAATCAAGAAGGAAGTGCTGCAAAGGGAGGAGGAGATGTCCCTCTGCATGAGGTGGAACCTCAGCTGTAAGATACCTATCTGGAGCTGCAGCTGCTCCTCCAAGGCATGGATATGTTAGTGAGATGTAGCCTCTCCCTTGCTCTAATGTTTGTACATTCAAATCGGGAGCTGCAGGTTCCCTCCCAGGGCAGCCACTGAAGGGACACTGCTGCTGCCACCACAGTTCTGCTTTGGCAGAGACAAGCCCTGCTGCTACTGTTTAGTGTCACATCTGTTGTTGAAAAGGTGCTTTATGACACCTGGGTTTGCCAAGGTGGAGATGTCCCCCAGATCTTGGTCGTTTTGGGCAATCTTCCTTAGTATCCTCCTGGTGATCTTCCCTGTTAACGACAGGACAAAGGTAACTGGCACAACTTGAACAGCAGAAGTTCCACCTAAACATGAACAGGAACCTTTTTAATTTCAGGGTGACACAGCCCTGGAGCAGGCTGTCCAGCGAGTGGATGGAGTCTCCATCTCTGGAGACATTCAAACCCTGCCTGGACATGTCCCTGTGACACTTCCTTTGGGAGAACCTGCCTTGGCAGGGGGGTTGGACTCCATCTCCAGAGGTCCCTTCCAAACCCCTACGATTAAGGCTTCAAGGAGACCTCAGAGTAGCCTTCCAGGATCTGAAGGGGGCTATGGGAAGGCTGGGGAGGGTCTATTGACAAGGTCTTGTAATGCCAGGACAAGGGGCAATGGGTTTGAAGTGGCAGAAGGGAGATTGAAAGTGGATGTTAGGAGGAAGTTGTTTGCAGTGAGGGTGGTGAGGCACTGGCACAGGTTGCCCAGGGAGGGTGTGGCTGCTCCCCCCCCGGGGGTGGTCCAGGCCAAGCTGTATGAGGCCTTGAGTGACCTGTGCTAGTGGGAGGTGTCCCTGCCTATGGCAGGGGTTTGGAACTAGATGATGTTTGAGGTCCCTTCCAACCTTACCATTCTATGATTCTGTGTGTGACAGGAAAGGGAAACAGGAGTCAGGAGCAGTTCTGCACTCTTAGCAGGAGTGGGGAGTGCCCAGACATGCAGCATCCTGCTTGCCCTGAAGTTTCTCCCTCCTAAATCCAGGAGACCCTGGGCAAGCAGCTTAGGGCTGGCTTCCTCCCACTGGCAGCACTGTGCTGGGGCCTTACCTGAGCGGGTTTTGGGTAGGCTGGGAGCATATTGGATGTAATCAGGTGTTGCTATGGGCCCAATTTTCTCTCTGACTGCAAAAAAAGAGAAGAGATTTTCACTGCAGGAACTGGCAGGTACCACGCACGTCCTCTTCAGACAGGATGACCAAGGTGAGACCAGCAAGAGTCCAGCTCCCGGAGAGCCTGGCAGTGTTGTGCTTCAGGCTGCTGTGGGAGCAGGCAGAAGGAGCTGTAATGCCAAGGGGACTATAAAAACATCTTCCCAAAGGCAAGAGCACTCAGTTCTTCAGCCTCTCCATCTTCAAGAGACCTCTACAGTGGTTACTATGTGGACAGAGCATTTAGATTTGTTGTTAGGTTCCTACAAGAGAAGGAACTGCCATGGGTCCATCTCATGGTTAAATCATAGAATCACAGAATCAACCAGGTTGGAAGAGACCTCCAAGATCATCCAGTCCAACCTGTCAGCCAGCACTATCCTATGCTGCAGCCTGTTGTGGCAAGGAAAGATCTCCCTTGACCAGAGCACAAACACCCAAAGCACTGCCCCAAAGCCCCCCCAGCAGTCCTCAGCAAGTCAAAATCCACCCAGGAGAGCAGCAGGAGCCATGCCCAGACAGGAGATGCCTGCTGCAAACAAAAGCCACCTGGGTATCCCAGTTCTTCATGTGGGTGCCAGCTACCAGGAGGCAGAGATGGCATCGTATGATCAGTCAGAGGCTGGCAGAACTAATGTTAGTCTTTGCAAGACATGCTCTCTTCTTCAGAGGGGGCACCTTGTCACAGCTGTCCAGGCTGCATTGCCCAGACTACAGGCACCCAAAGCCCTTACCCCCTCCATCATCTGCCCAGCACTTCCCTCACCATGCAGCCTCCCAAGCAGTTTGCTGTTGCTACCTTGTTTTTTCAGCTCATCTGCCAGGTTCTTGGTGAACTCGTGACCATCCCTCAGGGTCACAAAGCAGTAGAGGCTCTCGCCTTTCAGGGGGTGTGGGTGGCTGACCACTGCAGCCTCTGAGATGGCAGCGTGCTCAAGCAAGGCGGACTCCACCTCTGCGGTGCTCAGCAGGTGGCCTGGAAGCAGGGAGAAACAATGTTCTACACACTTGCATGGGGCTGGGGTCCTGCAGCCTCCCAGCACTGGCAGGAAGAGGTCTGCAGGTGTAAAAGGCCCCAAGCTATAGGTCTGAGAGCACCGATTTCATCAGCTGGAGAAGGAACTTGTTCAGCAGAGCAGGGGCTGGGCTGCCCGAAGGCTGCCTATTGCTCCCCTGCTGCTCTCCCACCTTTGGGCTTTTTCCTTTACCAGCTCATGAACTGCTCACAGCCATGGGATTACACAAAGCACAAGCTGAGCAGGAGCTGGATGTGGTAAGGGAGATCAGATGGATGGTGCAGAGGAGAAAGAAGCTGGATCTGCAGAGCCCAGGAATCAGCCCAGGAATGCACTGCTGCAGCTCAGCACTGTTTTGAGGTGGAACCCCTCACGCTGCAGAGCTGGGGCACGAACCACTCCCGTGCACCTCTGCTCCTTGACCTGTGCTGCCACTCCACCCTGGGACAGAGAAGCACAGCAAGGTGGCCAGCTCCCAGCATGGTCAGCTGGTGCAGCATCAAGCACTGCTGGTGAGATTAAAGGGTCTAGTCTGAGCCAGAGCCAAGCAAAGCAGCTTCTCATGACCAGCAGTATCTGTAGGTGACAACCTCCAGGGAGAAGGGACAGGGATATTAAATACAGTATATGGAAAATGACAGGCTGAGAAGCAGCTGAATCTCAAAGACTCAGTCAAGATTGGTGGGAGAACCTAGACATAGCTCCATAAGCACGGTCCTGCTTCCATGGACCAGCAGCTTGGATTAGGGAGCTCACTGTCCTGCCCTAACTCTGTGCTTCCCTGTGGCCCTAAATCTTTCACCACAGAGGCATCTCAGCTGCTTAGGGACCTTCTCTTAGAGCTTACAGAAGTTCCTTCCTTCCAGTGTGTTGTCTCCAGATACAGAAAGTCACTGATACAGAAAGAGGCCTGAGCCGGCAGTTAGATCCAGCCTGAGGACAGGCTGTTGGGCAGAGCCATGGATGCAGAACCCTCTCCATTAAAGCAAGGTGACTTTTTTAACCAGTGCCAGCAATGGCTGCACAAGTGTCCCCACAGAGCAAGGTGTCAGGAGGCACAGTGGTGCCCACAGAAGACAAAAGTGGTCCTCACCAGAAACATTGAGCATGTCATCGATCCGCCCTGTGATCCAGTAATAACCATCCTGGTCTCTCCTGCAGCCTGCAACAGCCACAAACCACAGCCTGAGGGAGCAGCTCCTGAGGGATTCTGAGGCCAGCACACAGCAAGATTCAAATTGCTGTGCCCTGCAGCCAGGCCCTGCCCAGCCAACCTTACCATCTCCTGTCACATAATAGCCAGGGAACTTCTTGAAGTAGGTGGTTTCAAAGTGCTGGTGGTTCCCGTACAGTGAGCGCATGATGCCTGGCCAGGGCTGCTTGAACACCTGGAGGTGAGAGATACAGAGCTGAGCCAGGAGAGCAAAACTGGCCACTGCCTGGTGACAAGGGACAGTAGCAGCAGAAATGGCCTCAAGTTGCACCAGGGGAGGCTTAGGTTGGATATTAGGAGAAGCATCTTCACATATAAGGGTTCCCAGCCAATGGAACAGGCTGCCTGGGGAGGTGTTTAAGAGAAGCAGAGCTGTGCTGCTGAGGGCCATGGCAGAGTTAGAGAGTGATTGGACTGGATGATCTGAAAGGGCTTTTCCAAACAAAATGGTTCAGTGGTTCTATGAAAACCAGCAACCCAGCTCTGCACCACAGTGAGGGAGATGGATGTGGTGACGGAGACATTAGAGACAGTCATGGGTTGGTGACACTCAGACACTTCCTGTCCAGTTCTAATCTACTGGGACAGTCTCAGCAGGCTTGGCATGGGGGAACTCAGCTGAAATGTTGCTTCCATCCTTCTGCCCTGCCCGTGTGTGCAAGTGCATCCTAGGATCAGCTGAACAGTTTGCTTACAGCATGAAACTGGCAGTGAAGGGAGTTCCTGCCACTCAAGGAGGTCCCTTGTGTGGAGCCAGAGTTAGACAGAGATGTATGCAAGCTCCCAGGAAGATCCTGGAGCTCATGGGGAATCGACAAGGGGAAGGTGAGGGAAAATCAACCCTTCTTTACCAGGTAGCCTTCTGCTTCTCCTTCCAGCTCTTCCCCTGACTCGTTCAGGATGGCAGGGACCACACCGAAGAAGGGGAACGTCTGCCATGGGGACCAGAGAGCAAGGAGACATGGAGGTGAGATCAGGTATTAAACTCTCATGAAGCACAGGGAGTGGGAGCAGAGCAAGGGCAGCTTTGAAGAGGCTGTGGCACATGGGAATTCAGGTGGTGGGCATCTCCCTGCATGCACCACCATCCCATGAGCACCCTGGCAGGCTGGTAACCACAAGGCCATGGTACAGACAGTGCCAGCCACTGCTGTGGTGCCTTGTCATGGCCCTGGGAGCCCTCCCTGCCCCTGGGGAGAAGAACAGAGGTACTCACGGCAGAGCCTGGCTTCATGGGGGTGGCAGCAGGGAGGGGTGTCAGCATGTGGCCACCCTGCAAAGAGAGGATAAATCAGGGGAGTTTGGGCCATGCCAGCCCCTCCCACAGCTGTTTGCATCAGCTCTGATCACATCATCGTGTCCCAGTCTGATGCAGGCTGCTCAGGGCAGTTGTGGAGGGCCTTGGGAAGAATACAGCTGAAGACAGGGAGCCAGTGCTTGGGCATGAAGCTTTGGAGCTGCTAGGAGAGAGAAAGAGAGGGAAGAGAGCAGGGTCCAGAGCAGACAGGCAGGGACCCTTTGGAGAGGAAAGTGCTCTTTTTGGAGCATGTTTGAGGTGCAGGAAAGAAGGAGGAAAAGGGGGGAACCAACACTTCCAGGCCACACCAGAGTCTCCGAGGCAAGCAAAGCCACACAGAATCAACGAAACACTAGAGCAAACCTGCCCAGACACCCTGCAAGGAGCACCAGGGAAAGAGAGGCCCCAGGGACACCAGAAGAGGACTCACTGTCTCCGTCTGCCAGAACGTGTCCACAATGGGACACCTCTCCTCTCCCACCACACGGTAGTACCACAGCCAGGCCTCAGGGTTGATAGGCTCCCCGACACTCCCCAGCACCTTCAGCGTCTTCCTGCTGTGCCTGCAGAGAGGAAGGGGCTGGCAGGGGCTCAGCAGGCCAGGGGGAGCAGCAGCTGTGAGCCTGCAGCAACCCCATGGCACTCCAAGTGTGCTTGGGGTTTGAGGCATGGTTCAGGCCCTTCTCAGCCCTCTTCTGTGAGGGAAGAAAGGAGACCTCTGTGATTTTGGGGTCTTCTACCCTGAGATCCTTGACTTTGTTCCTTCCCTGGGTCAAGGAGCAGCAGGCAGAAGGTCTTTCTGCTTGGCACACATCTGTGAGCTTTGGGTCAGGAGCAGGGAGCCAACCTGCAGTCTCTGAGCTGAGCTGCAGTGTACGGACCTGCTCAGATGGGCCATAATGACGTTAGTGTTGGGAGTGCAGAAATGTGGCTGCGTAGGAGGCAGCTGACCCTGGCCTGTCCATGCTGAGGAAGCTGCTGCTCAGAGAGGAAGGTGGAGCCCCTGCCCCCCTCATGGGGAGCCTCTGGCTATGCCGGAGCCAAGCATCCCCATGCCCCTGGGGACTGGCACTCACTTTTTGACAGGCTCGTCCCCGTGCTTCATCAGCAGGCGGATGGCTGTGGGCGCTGTGTAGAACTTGGTCACCTTGTATTTGTCCACAATGCTCCACATGCGCCCCACCTCCGGGTAGGTGGGGACACCTTCAAACTGAGCAGGAGACAGGGCAGTCACACAGCCATTCCCCACTGCTGCTGCTCTGCAGCACCTCCCCAAGCAGGAGGAGCTGAGAACAACGGGGAGCAGCAGGTGGATCCTAGCATGTCCTTACAGGAATGCGAGGGGCACCGCTCAGTGAAACCAGCCCTGTCCAGGGATCTCTCTGACTGTTTCCTTGGGATGCATTTGACATCATCCCACCCCTGGTCTTCTAATAACTGTCCTCTGAAGCACCCTAGTAGCAGGGGCGATCACAGTCCCAGCAGCCCAAGTGACCCTGCCCACACAATAGGTGAGAAGCCCAAACACAGCAATAGAACCACAACCAAAAGTACCAAGAACCCGAGAAGAGACCTCCACAATGGGACACTGATTTTCCTGCTCCCATTTCCCCAGGCATCTTGGGGACAGGCCTCTGGCTTCCTCACCTGCCTGCAAGCTACGGCTGCAGGCTGCCAAGGGAATGGAAAGCAGGTTTTCAAATCAGCCTCAGCAGTGAGAACATCACCTCCCATTCCCCATCCAGCTTTAGCCATCCACAAGCTAGCTCCCCTGTCTGCCACTCAGGCCCTCCATGGGGTCTGCCACCCTTCTTTACAGAGCCCAGGGCACTGCATCAGGTGAGAAGCAGGCTCATCACAGAGCCTCAGCACCCTGCTCTCCACTCTGGTGTTCAAGCACGCAGCTGCAGCCAGCACTTACCAGCACACTGGTGGCCCCGTTGGCCAGAGGTCCATAAGTGAGGTAGGAATGGCCAGTGATCCACCCAATGTCGGCAGTGCACCAGTACACATCCTCAGGCTGGTAATCAAACACGTATTTGAAAGAGGTGGCAGCAAAGAGCATGTATCCACCCACTGTATGCAGCACACCCTGGCAGGAGAAGGCACGCAACAGTCAGGACAAGCTCCCAGCAGGGCCCTCCCTCTCCCAGGCCAAGAGCTCGAGCCCACCCACCGAGCTCGAACAGCAGCTCAGCAGCAGTGACCAGCACAGCCCCCTTCCCCTGCTCCATGGCTCCCCTCCATCTCCCAACATGACCCTCACCAGTTGCCACAGCTGAGGTGTGACTGGTCCCTGGGAGCTGGGCAGCATACCTTGGGCTTCCCAGTGGAGCCGCTTGTGTAGAGGATGAAGAGTCCATCCTCTGCATCACACCACTCAGGCTCACACTCGGTGCTGGCACTGCTCATCAGCTCCTGCCACCACTTGTCCATGGCTGGGTTCCAAGGGGTCTGAGGGAAGCAGAGGATTAGAAACTGGCCCACCCAAAAGCAAGAGAGGAGGAGGGAGGAGGCCCAACTTCACCCATCATGGACCATGGAGGCAGATGCTCACAGCACAGCTCCTGCCCTGGTTGTTTGCTGCAAACCATGCACCAGAGCTGCAGCTCCCACTCCTTCAGCTCCTCTTCTCAGCCCACAGCCACAGTCTGGCTGCCAGACCTGAAGCAGCTTGTCCAAGCCACTGGTAAGGCTGATAAAGCCCTCTCAGCAGCAGACAGGAGAGGGTCTGCAGCAGCAGCTGCTGTCCTAAGTTGCAAACAGCCAAGCAGCATAGCCAGGCATCCATCAGGCCCATACACCTTGTAGGGACCTCTAGAGCAGCATGGCCCAAGACAAGCAGGGACATGTTGGGCTCACACTGCTTGGCCCTGCAGACCCCAGGAAATTTTCTATCTGGATGTCAAGGTAAGAAGTGACTCCTCCAACACAGACCCAGCCAGCCCAAAGGAATCGCCTGAAGATGCCAGAGCTGTAACAGAGCCACCAAGGCTTGTGGCTGATGGGCAGAGGTCACCCAGGAGTCATGCTGGTGGTTACCTCTCTGGGGTGGCACAGGTCAGTTGAAGACCTAACTCCATCTGACCTTTTTGCCTTTCCTCAGAGAAGCTTTGGGGAAGCACAGTAGGGACCTCTCCCCAGCCTCATCATAGACCTCCATTTCCACATCTCTGCCTGGGCAGAGCCTCACAGCTCCCAGCTGGGGCACATCTACTCCTTGCAGAGCTCCCCACAGAGCCCACACAGCTCCCAGCTGGGGCACATCTACTCCTTGCAGAGCTCCCCACAGACCCCCCACAGCTCTCTCAGCTGGGGTGCATGGAGAGCAGCCACAGTGTCAAGTGGTGACTCACTGCAGCCTTGAAGATGTTCCTGTGCCATCTGGAGGCACCAGGACCCCAGCACCTGGCTCCTGTACCTGTGGTGCAGGGGACACTGCTTGACAGCCCAGCATAACCTGCAGGGCACAACCTTAGGTGGATCTGCTCAAGCAGGTCCAGAGAGGGGCCACGAAAATGACCAAGGGAATGGAGCACCTCCCCTTTGAGGAGAGGCTGAGAGAATTGGGGTTGTTCAGCCTGGAGAAGAGAAGGCTCTGGGGAGACCTAGTAACAGCTTTCTAGTACCTAAAAAGTCTCTGCAGGAAAGATGGGGATTGGACTCTTCACCAGGGAGTGCAGCAACAGAATAAGGGGGTAACAGTTTCACACTGAAAGAGGGAGATTTAGATTACATAGAAGAAAGAAGATTAGATAGAAGGAAGAAATTCTTTACAGTGAGGAGGGTGAGACACTGCAACAGGTTGTCCAGGGAGGTTGTAGATGCTCCTTCCCTGAAAACATTCAAAGCTAGGTCAGACAAGGCTTTGATAAACCTGGTCCAGTGCAAAGTGTCCCTGCCCACGGCAGGGGAGTGTGAATGAAGATCTTTAAGGTCCCTTCCAACCCAAACTGTTCAATGACAACCAAGGCCACTTGGAAAGCTCTTGCAGATGTCCAGGGCTCCTGGCTTTACCTGTTTCCACAAGTCTGTCCCACCAGCAAGCTCCCAGCAAGGCACCAGTTCAAACAAGGCCAAGACAGGCTCACACCAGCCCATCCAACAGCTGTTTTATCACTACGCTCTTTCAAGGATCTCTCCATTTTAGCACCCAGCTTCCAGTGCCCCATGGGAGAGGTCAGACTCAGGGCACAGAACACAGCCCCTGAGGTCAGGCCCACCTCTGCAGGCCTTGGCTGGGGCAGGCAGTCTGCATGCTGGGTCTAGAGCACCAGGTTTGCCGCGGTGTGGTGAGGAAGCTGTGGGTGCTGCCTGCCAGCCTCACCACCAAGGGAAGTGCATGGTGAGAGCTGAGCTGCTTTGTAAAGGCAGAGCTGAAGGACAGGGCAGCTCCTGGCTCCATGTTTCACCCCCGCAGCATTCCGGGATGCAGATTTGCTTCTGACAGCAGAGTTGGTGGCACTGCGCTGGCCCTGACCCGGTGGGCAGCCCTGGCAAGCAGTGGGAGCTCTATGGCTAACATGCAGCTGCTGGCAACCCAGTTAGGAGGACAGGTGTGGCCGGGCAGCCGGAGCAGTTAGGGAGGTGGAGCGCTGGAGGGGAAAGCAGGAGGGAGGTGCCAGGAGGAGGAAGGCAGAGCTCTGTGTAAATACCTTGGGATGGAGTTTCTGTGAGCTCTCAGTCTTTTTTTCCTGTTAAAAATCCACAAAGAGGGCATGAAAGTCGAGAAGGGGAGGAGGCATTTGCAGGCCTAGATGCTGGGAAACCATCCCAGCAGGCTGGGGTGTGCTTGGATCCAGGGCCAGGCCAGGTGATGCCCTCTGAGCAAAATCCTGCCCATGCCCATCATCTTCCCTGGGGACCCGCTGCCTCCATGGCAAGTCACAGAGGCCACCTCCTGCACCTGGGCAGCTGGGTACAGAAGGACAGAGCCAGCATATGGCCCATGGACACTCTGACAGCCCTACACAAGCCAAGGGCCTGGAGAAAACATACTCAGAAGGGAAAGAAGTCTTCCATAAAGTGTCTGAGCCAGGAAAGGCCAAGGGAAGAGACCCCTCCAGCCTCCTCCCTCCTCCTAGGACATTCTGCACAACAGCTTCACCTCTTAACAACAGCCTCACACAGGAAGGGGCTGCTCTGCTCCAGTTTTCCCAGCCCTTGGCAGCTGTCTTGCCCTCACCAAGAGAAGGGGCAGAGGAGACCAATGCAACATGGTCAGCAACACCCCAATAAAATTAGCACAGCTGAGCAAAGAAGATTAACTCCAACACCAAGAATCTTCTGACTTCTTGTTCCAGGGATGTGCACAGATCATCTCTCCTGAAAGCAGAGCCAGAAGCTCAACTGTGCTCCCCAATCACAACCCAGTTCTGAGCAAGCAGCAGCTTGGGGATAACCCAGTAGAAATAATCACCAACCACACAGGGACAGAAAACAAGGAGCTGTCAGGCAGCTGAAATCGACCTGCCTTGTAAGCAGCTGAAGTCAGCTGGTAGCTGCCAGACACAGCAGGACTGCACAGCAGCCTCAGGGGCTCAGCTCCATGACACCTTCTCCTCCTTCCACCCTCCCTGGCCCACAGCCTTTCATCTAGTTTGAATTGCAAGGGAAAGGCCCAGCCAGAGCAGCTGGCACAGCTCTTGAGCCAGCCACACAGAGGCTGCACTGCTCTCACTGCTGTTGTGTTGGGGGCTGTGCTGAACCCACATCACAAACACACACCTCCTGTTTTACCTCTCCTGCTGTCACTGTCACAGCTACAGTGCAGGGTGACATCCATCTTTGCACAGAAGGGGTTAGCGTGGCAGATGTAGACCTGACATCCAGTAGGGCACCCAATAAAGACTGGGGGCCTAAAACCCATTAAAACATTTGTTTCAGACCTTTTCTTTTCCCCTCTCATACTCTTGCCTCCAACTAATGAGAATAAGCACAGCTCAGACTCAACCAAGGTATAAAGAGAGCCCAAACGGCTCCTGTCTGTTTGTGACAGTTAGGGAAAGTCTCTCACTGAGCAGAGGGAAATGGGCATTCTTGTCTTTGTCCTAGTGGCTCTGGAAGATGCACCCCACTGCTCTGACGGGTGCTGTGGGTTGGCACCTAGTGATGGCGGTAAAAGAAACAGAACAGAGAGGATTTTGAAATCATTTTTCAGACCACCCCAAATGCAAGAACAGGAAGGAGGAGAGAAAACAAGAATAGGAATAAGAGGAGCACCCAGGGAAGCACTGCAGTGGTTTTGCACTGATGAATGTGCTGGGTTCAAGCCCACAGCAGTGAAATCACCCTCCAGGAGCATACCTGCACATCCTGGCACAGTCTTTTGAGAGGGGGAGACTTGCTGCATGACCCATCCACCGCTGCCTCTTCCCTCCCCATGTGTTTCACCACGATGCACCTTTTCAAAAGGGAGCCCCTGTAAAAGGCAGGAGCTTCAGATCAGTGTGGTCAGGCAGGGCTGAGCCTTTGGTGGCCTTTACTGGTGCCACTGGACACAGAGCTGGGGCCTGGAGCTGCTGTTGTGGAGCCTGAGCAAATGCTACCATGCAAACTCCAGGCACACCAGGAACCACCAATGGACAGCAGCCAAGAGAACAGGGCTTGGAGGAGAGCAAAGGTCCGTGCATGGCTTATCAGGTGCCATTCCACGGAGCACAGGGATCTCAGGTGGCATTCCACGGAACACAGGGACCCCAGGTGCCATTCCACGGAGCACAGGGACCCCAGGTGCCATTCCACAGAGCACAGGGACCCCAGGTGCCATTCCACGAACCACAGGGACCCCAGGTGCCATTCCACAGAGCACAGGGACCCCAGGTGCCATTCCACGGAGCACAGGGACCCCAGGTGCCATTCCACGGAGCACAGGGACCCCAGGTGCCATTCCACGGAGCACAGGGACCCCAGGTGCCATTCCACGGAGCACAGGGACCCCAGGTGCCATTCCACGGAGCACAGGGACCCCAGGTGCCATTCCACGGAGCACAGGGACCCCAGGTGCCATTCCACGGAGCACAGGGACCCCAGGTGCCATTCCACGGAGCACAGGGACCCCAGGTGCCATTCCACGGAGCACAGGGACCCCAGGTGCCATTCCACGGAGCACAGGGACCCCAGGTGCCATTCCACGGAGCACAGGGACCCCAGGTGCCATTCCACGGAGCACAGGGACCCCAGGTGCCATTCCACGGAGCACAGGGACCCCAGGTGCCATTCCACGGAGCACAGGGACCCCAGGTGCCATTCCACGGAGCACAGGGACCCCAGGTGCCATTCCACGGAGCACAGGGACCCCAGGTGCCATTCCACGGAGCACAGGGACCCCAGGTGCCATTCCACGGAGCACAGGGACCCCAGGTGCCATTCCATGGAGGACAGGGACCCCAGGTGCCATTCCATGGAGCACAGGGACCCCAGGTGCCATTCCATGGAGGACAGGGACCCCAGGTGCCATTCCAAGGAGCACAGGGACCCCAGGTGCCATTCCATGGAGGACAGGGACCCCAGGTGCCATTCCATGGAGCACAGGGACCCCAGGTGCCATTCCATGGAGCACAGGGACCCCAGGTGCCATTCCACGGAGCACAGGGACCCCAGGTGCCATTCCACGGAGCACAGGGACCCCAGGTGCCATTCCAAGGAGGACAGGGACCCCAGGTGCCATTCCATGGAGGACAGGGATCCCACATGCATCTGTCACAGGTCACTGCTGGGGAGATTCCTTACAGACCTCCAATTTGCCTGCCTGTGCCAACAAACAAGAGCTCCCACAGAACCCAGGAAACATCGGGTGGCTACCTCCATCCCCAGTTGTGATCAGCTGTTCTATTCAGAAGAAGAAAGGCTTTCAAAGCCACATTCTTCACCACAGAGAACGTGTGCTTGGCCCCTCCCGAGGGCCAACACAATGCAAACAACCTCTATAAATGCAAACAACCTCTATAAATGCAAACAACCTCTATAAATGCAAACAACCTCACCTGATCTCCCTCAGCCCTGTCAGGAGTACACAGTCTCCATGAATTAAATCCCAGCTCCAGGATCACTTCTGGCCTCCCAGGTATCTGTTTTTACAGATGTATAAACTCCTGCTTTCAACATTTAGAATTCTAGATGCTTTTAGAGAGCTTGCATCTCTCCCATGGAGAATATCTGCCTTCAGTTCTCAGGTCTGATCTAACTTACAAGACCACATTTGGTCTCACACAAGCTCTGTGTCTGTTAGCCTGGAAAGGTCATTTCCCCAGGATTATTTCCTTGCCCTGGTCCTGCTGGCCACACTGTTCCTGACATTGGCCAGGATGCTGGTGCCTTCTTGACCACCTGGCCACATGCTGGCTTATATTTGGGCCCCTCCGCTCCTCTCTACTTAGAACCCCTACCTGCAGTGCTGGGGCCAGCTCTGGAGTTCTCAGCACAGCAGAGACAGGGACCTCCTGGAGCAGGGCCAGAGGAGGCCACAAATATGATGGAAGGGCTGGAACCCCTCTACTGCAAGGCCAGGCTGAGATAGTTGGTGTTGTTCAGTCTGGAGAAGTAAAGGCTCCAGGGAGACCTTCTGGTGGCCTGTCAGTGCTTAAAAGGGGTCTTGCAGTAAAGCTGGGGGGAAACATTTCAACTCTCCATCAAGGAGTGTGGTGACAGGACGAGGGGTAACAATTTCACACTGACTGTAGATTCAGACTGGAGATTAGGAAGTCTTGACAGTGAGGGTGGTCAGACATTGGAAAAGGTTGCCCAGAGAAGATGTGGGTGCCCCCTCCCTGCAGGTGTTCAATGCCAGGATGGATGAGGCAGAGCAGCCTGGTCTAGTGGCAGGTGCCCATGGCATGGGGGTTGGAACATGATGGTCTTTAAGGTCCCCTGCCACACAAAGCACTCTGATTCTGTGAGTCCAGCCCCAAGGCCCTTCTATCAAGGGGATCCAAACTTACTTCTCTTTACATTTCTGGAGGGCTTCATCTGCAATCTGCTTCAAGTTAACCAGCTTGTCCCCTCGGTAAAAGGCATCTGTAAAATGGTAAGGAAGATAGAGGAGCTTCACAGCCTGGGAGAGCTGGAAACAACAGGCAGTTCATGAGAGCACAGCAGAATTCATGTACTGCAGTGAGGGAAAGCAGGCAGGCAGCTGATGGGAAAGGTTTCCTAATCCAGCCTTTTGGCCTAGAGAAACAGATCCCAAGACAAATGGTGAAATTCCTTCCCTGGGAGAGGTTCCAATTTGACCTGACATGTCTCTTGGGAATATTCTGTGGGAAATATTCCAATGCAGCCAGAACAGAGATTGCAGCTTGGTGGGTCCTCTGCATGCTGTGCACCTATTAACAAATCCACTGTTTGTTGCACTGTTGCTGGGGCAATGCAGTGGACTCCCATGCAAACATCACTGCTTGCTTGGTGTCTGCTTCACAAAGCTGAGATGGCCTTGAAGTTGGGAAGGGAGGGAATTGCCCTATTAGGGCTGCCTCACAAATGGCACATCTTGCAAACATCTGGCTGATATGGAGGAGGAACATGGATGAGAAGTGTTTGGCAACATGTCATTAGCAGCTGGTGACATCATGCTTTACAGGACAGAGCGGGAGAGCTGCTCCTGCTTCATGGGATGTTCAAAGTGGGAAGCAGCACTCAAGCACAGCTACCAGCAGAGCAGCTGCCCTGCAGCAGCTCAACTGAAGCACTGCCCCTTCCTATCCCAGTTCCAAGTGCATCTGGCTTTTGAATTAGAGACATTTCAGAGAGGCAACAGCCATGGCTCAGGGGCGCAGAGGCATTTTACCTGCCGTGATGAGGAGAGAACAACCGCAGTCAAGGATCCGCTCGCAAAGAGACTCTGCTGAGAAACCTGCAAACTGACAGAGATCACACAGTCGTGTCAGCAAGGCCACAAAAACCCAACCCAAAACACCCAACAGCTGCTGTGCAGTTCACCTGTGGTGAGTGGTGCCACCAGGCATTGATGGAGAGAGCTGACAGAGCCTGTTACACATTAATGCAGAACAGGGCTAGGAAACAGCAGCATCTTTATTTACTTTCCATCCATCCCATGGTCGGCACCCATCTTTCCAGCCCCTCTCCCTAAAACAAGAGCTCAGTACCCAGAGCAAGCCAAAGGGCTTATTCCTACCACAATGGAGTGTAGAGCTCCAATCCTGGCACAGGCAAGCATGGCTATCACCAGCTCCAGGATCATTGGCAGGTAGAGGGAAACTCTGTCACCTTTTTTCACCCCTGTGGAGGGAAAATGAACACAGCATTTGTCAAAATGAACACACTGCAGGTCCAGAAACAGGGCATGGCTTGAAATCAGCATTTTGATGCACACAATGAGCTTCATCTGGAGTTAGCCTTGGTTTTGTCTTTCGAGCCCTGTGGCTCTTGTAAGATGGCTGCAATGACACTCCATGTCACTGAAGGAGACAGAAATGTCACCTGTGCCCACTGCTCACTGGGAAAGCCTGGAGCAGGAAGTTTTGAGCACGGATTTCTTCCTTGTACAGCTGCCATGACCAGAATTGTTAGTTTTCACAGCCAGAACCAGAGGTAAATCTCTAAAGGTATGCTGCAGAGCAAACCTGCAGCCAGCCTGCTTTACAACACCGGCAGCAGAGGGAGAGGTGCAGAGCCTCGCACAGAATTGCTCAACAGCCTGGCAGCCACACAACAAACAAACCCCATTTCTGGGAGCCTGGGCTGATGCCTTCCTGGCAGCCAAGGCTCCCATTGCTGCAGCCCCGTACCTTGGCTGCGGAGGACGTTGGCAAACTGGCAGACTTTGTGCAGCAGCTCCCTGTAGGTGATCTTGGCAGAATCCCCGGGTTCGTTGCCTTCCCTGAAAAGCCAGATAAGATCTGTCACTGACCCAGCACTGCAAGGGAAGAGGGACACTGGGGGGTCACAGGCCCCTGTGTCCTCACCTGCTTTTCTGAGCAGAGTAGCCAACCCCAAAACTCCAGTTCTGGACTGAAGTTGTCCAACAATGAGATAATGTTCCCCAAACTTAGTCCAAAATCCCCAGCTCTCACCCAAGAGCAACTGAAGGCATGAGTGGAAATGGATGGTACTGTGGGAGAGGAATGAGAGACATTCACAGGCTCAGAGACTCACAGAATGGTCTGGGTTGGAGGAGATCTTAAAGATCTAGTTCCAAGCCCCCTGCCATGAACAGGGACACCTCCCACCAGCCCAGGTTCCTCAAGGCCTCCTCCAACCTGGCCTTGAACACCTCCAGGGAGGAAGCATCCACAACCTCCCTGGGCAACCTGTGGCAGTGTCCCACCACCCTCACTGGAAAGAATTTCTTCCTAGTACCCAGTCTAGACCTTACCTCTTCCAGCTCAAAGCCACTGCCCCTCATCCTATCACTACAAGCCTTTGTAAAGAGTCCTTTTCCAGCTTTCCTGTAGCCCCCTTCAAGTACTGGAAGGCTGCTCTAAGGTCTCCTTGCACCCTTCTCTTTTCCAGGCTGAACAGACCCAACTCCCTCAGTCTGGCCCCATATGGGAGGCTCTCCAGCTCTCTAATCATATTCATGGCCTCCTCTGGGCCCACTCCAACAGTTCTATGTCCTCCTTGTGTTGTGGGCACCAGAACTGGATGCAGGTAAGATGTCTCAGGAGTAGAGCAGAGGGTCAGAAACACCTCCCTCACCCTGTTGGTCACTTTGATTCAGCCCAGGACATGGCTGTCTTCTGGGCTGGCAGTGACCACTGCCCCAACAGAACCAAAGCTGAGTGGGCACACTCAGAAGCAAGCCAAGGTTTCTTGGATGGCACTTTTGCCTTCAGATATGTGTGCAGGAAGCACTGGACAATGTTGTTGTGGAGCAGCCCCCAGCCCTTAAACACCCTAAATACCCCCCACCTGATGGACTGGGAGAGGATGCCAGAGGCTATCTTATTTCCCAAGGGCATATATATATACACTCAGGGAAATTCAGCCTATGGCTGCTCTGTATTATTCCATGGTCCTCCATGAGCCACCTCTGGGCTCCTGCAGCCCAGGTGCCAGCTGATTAAGAAACTAATAGGAAGAAGAGCCAAGAGTTACACCCATGCAGAGATGTCACATTTCTGGGGAAAACATTGAACAGAATCATAAAATCAGTTCCACTGCAAAAGCCCTTCAGGATCATCCAGCCCAACCATTAGCTGACTCTACCATGTCTGGTGCCAAACCATGCCCCCCAGCACCACATCTCTGCCTTTTCTAAACAACTCAAGGGGTGGGGACTCAACCACCTCCCAGGGCAACCTGTTCTAGCTTTTGAGAACCCTTCTACTGAAGAAGTTTCTTTTAATGTCCAACCTGAACCTCACCTGGTGCAACTTGAGGCCATTTCCTCTGATCCTATCACTTGTTACTAGGGAGAAGAGACCAAACCCCATCTTTGATACCAAAGACAGATAAAATGGTTTGCTACCAAAGTGCAAACCAGCTCACTGCAGGGTGACACTGCTTCAGCTAGGCAAACCAGGCAGCACTCCCAGCAGATCAGAGGGTTAGTGAAGAATCTGAAGTGACATCACACTTGGCAGAGCAGGCATCTCCCACACCCAGGAAGGAAGAAGCCACTTTCTCAGATCTCTCCCTGAGGCAGCCAGCACGGAGGCATCAGTGATCCAAGAAGAACAAGGGCATCACTCTCAGCTGATAGTCCCCCTGGAAAAGTGTCCCCTGGGGCATGTGCAGCCAAATGAAAGCCAACACCAGCGCTGGGGAGAAGCCAGGAAGCACCTCCATGCTGTGTCCTCCCTTAGGACTGCTGCCAGTCTTCATCTAAGCAGGAAAAAGAAACCTCATTTCTTCATCTGCTCAAACAGCCCAGAGCACATCAAAAGTACACAGAGAATTCTGGCTGCAACTGATCACTGCTCCCCTTCCCCAGACACACAAACAGAAGGAGGGCTGCTGTGATGCACAAATGCATGAAGAGACACCCTCACTTCTGGTGTAATCCTCTGCTCTTCTGTGTTACAGTATCACAGAAACATTCAGGTAGGCAAGGATGCTCAGGATCCCTAAGTCCAATCCATAACTCTACGAAGTTCACCCTAAACCATATCCCCAGGAACCACATCCAAACAACTTTTAAACACAGTCAGGGCTGATGACTCTACCACCTCCCTGGGCATCTCACTCCAATGCCTGGACACTCTTCCTGGGAATTTTTTTTCCTACTATCAAGTCTAAACCTACCCAGTGGCAGCCTGGCTGTCACCACATGCTCCAACACAGACTTGGTCCTGGTGGAAACAGTGTAAGAGTTGGGAGGCTCCACTGACACAAGCTCTGTGTCTCCCGCCCCATGCAGGGCAGGGCTTTCACAACTGCTGGTTACACCTGGATCATCCTATCCAAAAGCTCTTCACTAATCTGCTGCTTACAAACTGGACTGATCCCTCTTGATACCTACTTATGCTCCTGGCTTCTGCAGCCATCAGGTCCAACAGTACCTGCAGAGCAGTGAGTCATTGCCCCTGGAGGTGTTTGGAAGAGGCAGAGATGTGGTGCTAAGGGACGTGGGTTAGCACCAGACTTGGTAGTGTTAGAGTGTGGTTGGACTCAATGATCTCAAAAGTCTTCTCCAACCAAAAAGATGCTGTAATTTTATGATCTTCCCAGCAGTGGCTCCCAAAAGGGGATTCCCTGCATGAAGCTTTAGTCAAGTTTGACTGTTTTTCAGGAGACAAACAGGAATACAAAGAGGTAGAGAATGAGCGCCCAGGGCAGGTGGCTCAGCCCTAGCATCTGAACAGTCTCCTCTTCTTTCCCGGTCAGAAGCAAGAGCATCACTTTGAGCTACATGACATGTGAAACCATCAGATAAGGTCCCTTACAGCAGGGCACTTGGCTAGGAAAGAGAAAACAGGAAAACCCCTTTTGATTTTATTACTTGAGGGTCAAAGATCCAACAGCTGATTTCAGTGCTGGACTGAGCAGCTGTAACTGATCTGGCTCAAAGGAAGAGCATCTGCTCCTGTTGTGCCTTTCCTCCCCAGGCAGAGAAAGTTCTCCTTGGTGCAGCCACACCAAAAGCGCAGGACCTGTCTGTGCAAACCTGTTTGGGTTGAGATGTGCAGAAGCACTGCCTGTGCAGCTTGGCCCTCTAGGCATAGGGACTTTACCGCTGCCCTGGGCAGCCTGTCCCAGGGCTTGACAACCCTTTTGGGGAAGAAATTGTTCCTCATATCCAACCTAAACCTCCCCTGGTGCAACCTGAGGACATTTCTTCTTGTTCTATATTGTGTCCTTAACAGATTTCCACAGAACCTGACCATATCCTGCTCCGTAAAACAGGTCTCTGATCCGCTTCAGGCTGGGGAGGTCACTGCTGCCACAAGATGGGCTGATGGCAGGATGGAGACAGGCTCCTTCAAAAGGCTGTGCCAAGCACTCTATGAGTGCCCAGCAGCCAAGGGGAGATGGCAGCCAGGCCACACTGAATGACAGCTTCAGGATGAGCAGCCCTGGGTTCTCCTCTGCCTCCCTAACACTGTACCCATGGGGGCCACGGACCTGCCCTGAGCCACCCAGCTCAGATGTCACTCTCTCCCTGCACAAGAGAAGCATCTCAAATACACCAAGTCCTCCTCAGTAGGCTTTGGGAGGGAAATCCAGGCCAGGGAACACACTCAGGCCTGTCCTCAAAGCCAGCACACACGGGGCACTGTAGGAAAAACACAGAGCAAAGGCCAAGGGAAGTTAAGCTTTTGTTTTTCAGAAGGCTTTCAAAGTCCTTTCTCTTTGTTTGTGAGACTGCAAAAGAGCTCCACTAGCATCAGCAGGCTAAACCTCAGGCTTCAGATTCGAAGACCACTTTATGCTAAATGGGAAATGAGTCAGGTCCACATTTCTGCAGGACAAGACCTCTCCTTTCACAGCATCTCCAAAGACCTCCAAGCAGACTCTCAAGAGCAGGCTTTAAGTCTCCCCATGTCCGAAAATAGTTTGGATGCCCACAGCAACACTCAGTGAGTGCCTGCAGCAGCACTCAGACTGCTCTGGCACAAAAGCTCAGAGCATTGTGCACTTGAGAAGGGGCATTTTAAAGGGTGCCTACTCGCACGCTACCATGAGCTACGTGCGTCAATGGCAGCCTGGAAATTCCTGGCAGCAAAGTCCTGTGAGTGGCTTCTTCACTTCAGTGTCCCCTGATGCAAGCAAGAGCTGTCAGCCCTGAGCCTCTTGCATGGACTGGCTTGTCCACTTGTCCAGACTCAATGGAAAAGACAAATAACAATAAAATAACACAAACACACACACACCCCCCGTTGCAATGAGAGATAAAGCGTAACTGCAGTGCAGAAAGCATAACTGTAGTGCTCTGCCCTATTCCTACAGTGTGCAGCCTGAGTCCTGCAGAATCCAGCCCCCTAAACCCATCCTGACTTAAGAACTGGTGATGAGAACAGCTGGCAGCAGCACTGCTGTGATAGCATGGGATCATTGGTCTAGCAGTGAGCTACCTTCTCCAGACCCTCCACCAGCTTCCTTGCCCTTCTCTGGACATGCTCCAATAGCTCAATGTCCTTCTTGGAGTGAGTGACACAAAACTGAACCCAGTACTCAAAGTGTGGCCGTACAGTACTGAGTACAGGGGACAATAACTACCCTGCTCCTGTTGGCCACACTATTGCTGATCCAGGCCAGGATGCTGTTGGGTTTCTTGGCCACCTGAGCATACACTGGCTCATATTCAGCCACCTGCCAACCAGCACCCCCAGGTCTTTCTCTGCTGGGCAGCACATTTCGAAAAGTCTCATATAGAGAGTTTGATATGGGCACTTTTCTGAGTGAGTGAAGTCTAAAGCTGCAAGGAACAGTGCACCTTTATAAATAACAGTGTGATCTCTTCAGGGGATACTAACCTGCACATTCAAGGCCAGGCTGGATGAGGCCTTGAGCACCCTGATCTAGTGAAAGGTGTCCCTACCCATGGCAGGGAATCAGAACTAGATGATCTCTAAAGTCCTTTCCAACCCAAATCATCCTATGGGTTCTTCAGAGCCGCATTAACTCAAGCACTGACCCTGCAGAGCAGTCAGGGGTGCAGAAAAGCAGTGCAGGAGCAGGAATCTGGTCAGATACACTTCTGAATATTGGCACCAAAGCAGGTTAAGTCGTTGGTGTGCTCTGCCAAGCATCAGGGCTGACTTTTCAAAGCACTTTTCTGCTTCAACCAGTTCTCACATAACCACATGAGCCTTACACTGCCCACCCAGGCAAGCTGAGATCTTCTTAGCTGTAGGGGAACAAGCAGCATGGATGTGGGGGTGTGGTTTAGTGGTGACCCTTCAGTGTCGAGTTGAGAGTTGGACTGGATGATCTTTGAGGTTTCTTTCAACCAGATGTATCCTGTGAGTCTGTGGTTCTTAATTTGCTACAACTCAGTAGCAAAGGGGATGAAGCACACCTCCCAGGGCACCCAGAGCACCCATGCAAAGCTGCCCCAAGATTGACTCAGCAATGCTATTCAGCTTCTCTCTTTCACCACATTTCCAAAGAAAAATGATTTGCATGACCCATTTGAGTAACAGATGAAGACAGCTGCCCTGTGCAACGGTGCCTGCAGCAGCAGGAAGCACAGGTTGCTCCAGTGGGAATTCTGTTTTTCAAGGTAATTGCTGATGATAATTGTGGTTTATGAGGGCTGTAACAGCACTAAGAGAAGCTGGTGTACAGGAGAAAATGATGAAGAGAAGCCAAGCAAGTGAAGTGTTACAACTTTCAAGATCTGCCAGACCATCTGTAGATCCATAGACAGTCAGAGGGAGAAAAATCATAGATAGGGCACAAAGCCAATGCCTAACTGACCCCTTAATGCTCCTACTGAGGACCACAGGGGCTGAAGATCATTTCACTTCCTTCTTTAAGTTCCTGTGACCACACCACTCTCAAATAAAAGCATTCACCCAAGTTACCAAGCACAGCTAGGGTGAGGGGCACTTGGAAGTTAGGTTTTTGAGAGCAAAGCAAACCACCTCAAAGCCACCAGATTCTGCTCCCTGACTGGCAGAGAGGCAATGGAGCTCATGGAGCAGTTTGCGCAAAGCAGAAAACATACTCCACAGTTTAGCTACTGGAAAGCACCCTTAAGCAAAGACAGATTCCCAGTTTGAAAAGGGAAGAGAGAAAGGATCTTTTCCCAGATGATGCAACATCACAGGAAGAATTTGCACAGTGGGAAACTGTGGAAAGCCTCCAGCAGAGACAGAGCCTGTGGGAACATCCACCCTAAAACCTCTCTGGTGTCACCTAAATTAAAATATTCTCCCACCCAAAATCCCTCCTAAATGTGGGGCCAGGCTGGTGCATGAGAGGCAGAAGATGGAGGCAGGAAGTTTTCCAGCTCCTGCTCCACCAGCAGCTACAAGGCAAAGGAGGGAACTTTCCTCTATGCAGGCTCCTGCATGGTGACACCTCCTCACGTGCAAGGTCACTGGGGACAGCCAGGCGGGCTCCTGGCTTCCCGATCCAGCCTGCATCCAGAATTAGAGCAGCCAAAATGCCAGGCAGGGCTGGGATGAGCCAAGCTCCTGCCATCTGGGGAATGGGCTCACGTGTGTGCCGCATGGGCAGCCAGAGCCTCAGGCCTTCCCGACGCCTGCGCTGGCACACACGGGCTGCGTGCTCAGCCGCTGCCACCACCAGCTGTCAGGCACCTCAGCTGCTCTCAGGAGACCCAGAGACCTGCAGCCTGGAGAAGTGTCTGCCTGGAGACAGCTTGGGAGTTTGGGAACCAAACCTCTGATCCCTCCACCCCAGCCGTGCTTATCTCACCTGACACAGGATCAAGACTAGAGTAAGGAGGCCTTTTAAAATCTGGCCTGGAGAAAACGATGTTGAGATGGCAAGTTTGGAGAGATCAGCCACGCCAGATAATCATAAAAAGCCCCTTTTTATCAGAAGAACATGCTCCTGTTTGCAGGGACTGTTCAGCGTGGAAGTGTTCCCAAAGCAGAAGGGTCTCCAGCAAGGTTGGCACCATCAGCTCAAGGAGAGAGCTGGGAGGGGGTGAAATGGGTTTCCAAAAATCCTTCATGAGAACATTTCTCAACAACAGGGCAGATTGCCTAGCCCTGCCCATGCCTAACGTCACCCTTGTCCCCCCACAGACATGTACAGCAGCAGCCACCCAGAGGAGTTCTGGGCAGGCTGGGGAGGTTTGTTGAGTAAAAGGTTTCCCTGCAAGCTCAGCCTCTGCTGGCCCTGCAGCCACCGTCAAATCCTCTTGCATCATGACAAGATCAAGGAACCAGCAGCTGCATCAGGATGGAGCACAGCCTGGGAGGGCCTGGTAGAAGGTTTTCCCAGGATATCCAGAAATGTCTGGCAGCACTGAGAGAACACTGCAGAGTAAAGCTGGCAAAAGACATCCCAGGGAAAAGGAAAGAGTTATCAATTTCACAGCATCTTCTTCTAAAACCACACAGTTAGCTCTGAGACCTGCACTAAAGTCACCCAATGATCCTCCCCTCTAGGGCACCACACACACATAGGAAAGGCCTATCAAAGCTCCAGCCCAATTCAACTTTCATTCAAACCAGCTCAGCTGAAAGTGGATGATGCACCTATCTTCTTCCTGCTGTCAAGGAACCCAAACCAGGCTGGCAAGCAGCAGTGCAGGGTGCCAAAGCAGGAGCCTGAGCTCTGCAGAGCACCATGTACCATGTCCAAACCCAACAGCCACCTCTCCAGTCCAACTGACCCAAACACTGAACTATTGTGCCTGTGTTTTACAAATCAGCTACAAAGGAGTATGTTTCTAAAGGGACACTGAGCCATCATCTGCTCTGTGATCAGGGCATCTGTCCCCTAACCACCTTTAAAAACAGCCATGTGGAAAGAAACATCCAACAGGCTGCGCAGCTGCTCGTGTCCCATAGGAAAAATCACATCCCTCTTGCTGTCCCTCCTCATTAAATATGTTCTCAGCTGCTCTTGCCATTTGCAGCCCAAACAAGGACCTGAGACATCCAGAGAAATAATATTTATCTTGTGCAGTCCAGCCACTGCTTGCTTCAACACACCCTGAGTCCAGCTGGAAATGGACACACCCCCAAGATCACTCCTTTTTTTACTGACCCTCCAGAATTCCCACCAATTTTCCCACTCACCTGCCAGGCTACACACCAAAATCTGCTTTGAGTCCCTTTAGGCTGTAGAATGCTCAGACATCTCTAAAGAAACTGACAACTTCTGCCTCACAGGGCTGCTGGGCTTCCCAGTTCAAGAGAGGCAGAGAGGACTGGGGAGAGTCCAGCAGAGGCTGCAAAGATTCTGAGAGGCCTGGAGCAGCTCTGTAAGGAGCAAAGGCTGAGAGCCCTGAGGCTGAAAGCCTGCGGAAGAGCAGCCTGAGAGGGGAGCTGATCAATGCTCAGCAGGAGCTAAAGGCAGGGTGCAAGAAGATGGGGTCAGGCTCTTCTCAGTGGTGCCCAGTGACAGGACAAGGGGCAATGGGCACAAACTGGAAGCCAGGAGATTCCATCTGAACATAAGGAGAAGCTTCTTTGGTGTGAGGGTGCTGGAGCCCTGGAGCAGGCTGCCCAGAGAGGTTATAGAGTCTCCGGCTCTGGAGAGGTTTCAAACCCACCTGCACATTATGACCCTGGGCAACCAGCTGTGATTGAGCCTGCTTTAGCACAGGGGTTGGACTGGATGATCTCCAGAGGTCCTTTCCAACCCCCACCATGCCAAGAATCTTTGGATCATCGGCCAACATAAGCAAGCAGGTAAATTCAATGTGCTGGAGTTTGCACAACCTGAGAGCCACCTGTGTACACCCTGCCTCAGGGGTGGCAGTTTTAGAGCAGACAGGTTCACCAGCAGCCCCCAAACCCTTCTTTGAGGGAAATCTGCTGTTATTTTGCCACCTTTGACAAAACAAGGCAGTTTGCAATCATACAGAGCACCCCAGCCATGGCATCGGCAGTCATTCCACGTTGACCAGTATCTATTCAGCAGAAAAGGGAATTCTGCTCCTCTATGGCTTCACCTTTTTCCTACTTGCTTGATCCCATAGCTGAAAGTGGCCTACAAGAAAGCACAGAAGAGACTTTTCACAAGGCTTGTAGTTACAGCATGAGAGGGAATGGGTTGAAGCTTGAGAAGAGCAGATTTAGACTGGAGATTAGGAAGAAATTCTTTACAGCGAGGGTAGCAAGACACTGCCACAGATTGCCTAGGGAGGTCATGGATGCCCCCTCCCTGGAGGTGCTCAAGGCCAGGTTGGATAAGACCTTGAGCAACCTGGACTAATAGGAGGTATCCCTGGCCATGGTAGGGGGCTTGGAACTAGATGACCTTTGATGTCCTTTCCAACCCAGCCCATTCTATGAACATTCTGTGAGTACTGAGTAACCATCAAGACAAGAGGACACAGATTAGATCTGGTTATATCCTTACTTGAAGCACTTGACAACACAGGACAACAAGCCAGAGAAGAAAACTGAGAGCTTTTTACCTATTTCATTTATTAAAAAGCTGGAGACTTTTAAACCAGTGGAGTTTGTTTTTTTTAACCCAAATGACGTAGTGTTGCAACAGAGCTCAAATGCAAAAGCCACTCAGTATGTCATCACTGAGTTTGGCTGACCTCAACCAGCACTTCAAACCCTGCCAGCCAAAGCCATGGCTGCAGAAGCAACAAGGGGAAATGCTGTAGATGTTTACCCTAATATCTCCAGAGGAGCACAGACTATTTTTACCTGAGCTTATTTCCAGCACAACAGAGCTGATTCCTTGCTTCAACAATTTGCAGTCAAGCCACGAGACATACCCTAGCTGAAGCTTCTGTAAGTAATGCAGTCCCCAAGGTGCCTGCAGATGGGAAATGTCCCATTTTGGGAGAAGCTCTATGCTGTCACACTTTCCAGCCCTAGAAACACCAAAAGCCAGGCAAGCTGATTTCAATGGAAGCTCAAACAGTATCCAACAAGGCCAGGAAAAGACACTTTTAAGCAGATTTTGGGTGGACATTTCAGCTTCATGTCTCAGAAACCTCTGCAGGTGATAGGCAGATGCCACCTCCAGGACTGTTGTCTTGTTCTGTACAAGCAAAATCTCTTAGAAGATGGCAACAGGACTGCAAAATGTGCTTCACTATCAGGAACCCAGGTGTGAAAAGTTATGGAATGGAATCATAGAATAGAAGCACAAAACTACTTTGGTTGGAAAATACCTTTAAGATTACAGAATCACAGAAGGATTCAGGTTGGAAAAGCCCCTCAGGATCACCAAGTCCAACCAATATCTACTCTACAAGGTGCACCCTAAACCACATCCCCAAGCACCACATCCAAATGACTTGTAAACGTCGTGAAAATTGTGAGCTTCAGCTG
>VWYK01026320.1:0-14035 GCA_013399775.1 Semnornis frantzii | reverse complement strand
AGTCACTTTGCATTCTGCTTATCTCCTTGTCAGAAATCACATTTTGCATGGAAGCTTTGTTTCAACGAGAGCTGAGGCCAGCCTGTACTCATGCCACAGGCAAGGGAGATTTTGTTATGGATGACAGAGATGAGGAATTGAGCCACTACTGAACTGGAAGGGTAGCAGAAAAATGCACATCAGCACAGCCATCATTCAGGCAAGCCAGGCATAGGTCCAATTTAAGAAAAAAAAACCAAAACAAAAGCAATACTTTTGTGGACTTTTTAAAAATACATTTGTTTTTACAAGTCATGGCAGATGTTAGATACTGTAAATACAGTAGCCCAGGCTTTACAAACCCCTAAAGTATAGAAGTAAGTACTACAATGTATTCTATAGCTGCAAAATTGAGATGAGCTACAATTTGGTGGGTAAGGAGCATGAGCCGGGAAGTTCCCACTTAGCTGTGAATGTCTTTGGATTTCAAGGTTTCCAATCTGGTTTCTCACTTTGATTCTTAGAAATTGAGCTTTAATTTCACAGGAGTGATTACTGCATGGGAAAGGTCCCACTTAATGGAGAAACACTTAGTGCAAAGTGAATTTGACTGGGATGCATTGTGTACTTTTAAATATGCAAATCAAAGTCTTATGCCGTGTAAGTTAATGCTCCTTTTATTGTAATCCCCCAGAAACATTTATCACAACTCAGTAAGAGGATGAGCAGTGTGACTTGACATGACCTCTCAGTGACTGCACATGAGTACTAATGAACTGCACATAAACAAGTTTTGATTGTTTAGATTCGACTGTCTTGCTTTCCATTTCTTCTAACATATAACAAATGCAGAGTGCTTATTAGGTACAGATGTCACAGCTCATTATATTTAAACTTAGTGCCCTGGCTCTATTTGTTGAGAGGCTGCCTACCCCTGAAGTTGCAGTTTCAATCCTGGAAAAAGACCTTGTGTCAGGAAGGGCTCAACTTTCTCTTTTGTGAAGACATCTGAAGCTGGAGATAGAATTTGTACTGTGAAGATTCAACCCCAAATCTGTTTTGAGAGACTCTTTTAACATGACTCCCCAATTCAAGGCAGATGGGGAACTACTGGAGAGGGTTCCAGTGGATGCTGCAAAGATGATGAGGACACTGCAGCATGAGGGTGTTTACCACGGAGAAGACCAAGAAGGGGTCTTATCAGTGCTTATCTAAAGGGTAGGTGTCAAGAAGATGGGGCCAGATTTTTTTCAGTGGTGCCCAGTGATAGGACAAGGGGCAACTGGCACAAACCAGAACATGGGAAGCTCCACTTAAACATGAGGAAAGACTTCTTGACTTTGAGAGTTACAGAGAACTGGAACAGGCTGCCCAGACAGGCTGTGGATTCTCCTCTGGAGAGATTCAAACCCCATCCAGACACAGTCCTGTGCAATCTGCTTTAGAGCATATTTGCTTTAGCAGGGGCTTTGGTCTAGATGATCTCCAGAGTCACTTCCAACCCCTCCCATTCGGTGATTCTGTGATCCTGTTTTACTTAGCCTCATTATGTAGTACAAAACAACACTGGGAATTGCTGTACACTACAAATATGAATAAAATAAAAATAAAGCCATCCTCAAAGCCTATATAAAATATTATCAAGCTAAGACAGATCTGAGCAGCAGGAATGGACTTACTTTATCACCTGAAAATTTCTAGTTCATTTCACTTGATTTAGTTATTACTTATCCCCTTCTCCCCCTAAATGAGTCACATCCTTTGAAATCACCAGAATTATGGCAGCATAAAATTGCATTAAGGGGAAAATCTGGCTTTGTGGGGGACTTTAGGGAGAAGCCCCAAGCTCCCAAGATTCCACCAACAGGAAGAATTGATTGCTTCTGCACAGAGTAATGGAGAACTCAGTCATACATGATGGCTTGCAATGCCTGTTGCCCACAAATTTTGTGAACATCCGTTATGTGTGATCTGAAGCAAGCATTCCTGGGCTGCATGTTTTTTACCCCAAATATGTGTATTTTGCCCTTTCACTGTCTGCTTGCTAGTCATGCTTTCTGGTGACAATTTGCATATCAAGATTTAAACTAAAACACTGTTAGTTAGCAAGACTGACACCTAGTCATAAAATCATAGAATTGCTTAGGATAGCAGAGATCCTTAAGACCATCAAGTCCAACTGTTAACCCAGCACTGCCAATTCACCTCCACGTCTCTCAGCACCACACCTATGGGTCTTTTAAAGCCCTCTGAGGACAGCAACTCAACCACTTTGAGTAACCTGCTCCCAGCTTGACAAGCCTTTCAGGGATAAACGTTTTCCTAGTATCCAACCTAAACCTCCCATGGTGCAACCTGAGGCTGTTTCCTCTTGTCCTAATGTTTGTTACTTGGGAGAAGAGACTAACCCCCACCTCAATACAACCTCCTTCCAGGTTTGCATGTTATTGATGTTTCTGAAAAAAGACTTCGTGAGGGTATCCTGTGAGCAAGATAAACTGACTCAGTAGCACTGCATGCCACCATAAAGTTACAAAACAAGGCTTCAGTTCTTGCATGGCAATAGCAGAAGCAAATGACAGGGCTCTAGGAACCAGGTGTGGCTGAGGAGCACAACAAAGACTATGGAGACTGCAGAGCTCTGCAGCCATACACAATACCACCACTCAATGGAGATCCTGAAGCAGGGGAATTTCGGAGTTACCACTGATTTTCCCTACTTCTTTACAAATATAGAGAGAACTTGTTTACTTCATTTTTGTAAGATGAGTGTCCCACAGAGATGATGGAATTAGAGAATCACGTTTCAAATGCAAAAAACCCCTCAACATTATTTAATGACAACAACACATATAACAGATAATTATTTTTTTTCGCCACAGACTGACTCTGAGGAAGATGTCCAGTTAAAATGAGAAGAGCATAAAATAGTGACCTAAGTATATTCAGTCATTAGCAACTGAAGGATTTGAAAGAGATTTACATACATAGAGGGGAAAAAAAGGAGGGGGGAATATAAAGCTTTTAAAACCCAACATATACACATCTAAAAGGCCTTGCTGATCAAATTAATCAGTTATCCTCCTTCTGTATTTGCAGATGGCATGGATGAGCACCATCAGAACTTTAATGAGTGCAGGCAGAGTAGCCCACAGACAGTCTCTGTGACACCATTGTATCAGTGACGGAAGGACCACCAAAATATGCCTCTATGTGGTTACAGAGACTGGTGAACCTGCAGACAGGGGGCTGGTGTGAATCGAAGAGTTAAAACAAAGATAAACAAAACAGATCTATCACAAAAATGCTTTGCACCTGCTGTAAGAGCATTTCTCCCTCAAATCCAGAAGGTTTAAGTGAGGGAAAAGGGGGTCAAAGCACAAACCAGGGGAGAGATAAGAGAAAAGAAGGAAAGAAAGGAAGGAAAAACTGGGTAGTAAAACCAGGAAAATGATAGACTTTTTGTCTCTGCAGAAACTAAATAAGGAGCTTGAACCACACTGCACAGGGATTAGCTACCCTGCACAGTGTAATTGAAGATTTTTCTAGTTACTTTACTGGAGCAAAAAATGTAATAAATTTAAGCTCTTGGAGGTACAACAGTAAGTCAGTGCTTGGAAAAACTCTGACTGGCACTGCAGAGGCACATTATAACCCTGTGCACACAGCATGGCTGTAAAGCCGAGATAAAAAAATGTAGATATAGAAAGCAGCTGCAGATAACGCCCCCAAAATAAACATTCTACATCTCATGCCAAGAAGAGACCCTGTTCTCTCAGTGCACACGTGTGTGTATGTACATACACGGCCCCAAGCTCATGCTAAATTTGAGAGAGAAATCTGAGGGAAGAGAATGTGCTAATAGTTTTGAAAATCTGTGGGGATGTGCCCCTTATAAGCACCCTGCATAATGGAGAGTTCAGGAGAAAGCACAGAGGTGTGTGATAGGAGATGGGACAGAAGAAAGTTTGGTTACAGACTTAACATTATGGAAAAGGCAGCTGCAGCAGCAGCCTGGCAAGGGGGGTCTGCACACCTCTCTCCAGCTGGTGCTGGCCGCTTGTTTCCTGTCTCCTTGTACCTCTACATTTCACTTGCTATTGCTGTCCATCCTCCCTTACTCCTCCAAAGCAAGGGAGCTGACTGCTAAACATATGCAGCTCTAATAACAGCAAAGTATAACAAAACCATCTCCATTAATGCCATCATGTTGCCCTCTGTGCTTGCTCATTCACAGAATCCCAGCATGATGGAGGTGGGAAGGGAACTCTGGCAATCCTCTAGTCCAACCTCCTGCTAAAGTAAGCTTACCTACAGCAGGCTGCCCAGGATTGCATCCAGGAGGATTCTGAATCACTGCAGAAAAGGAGACTCCACAAGCTCTCTGGGCAGTATGCTCCAGAAAGCCTGAATGTCCCAGCCCTCCCCTGAGGCCCATGACCTTGCTGGCATGGCAAAGAGGAAAATGAAACAGGCTTCGAGTGTCAGGCATGAGAGGTGAAAATAGCAGCCTTTCATGCTTTAAGATATGATTCCATTTTACACATTTCCAGCTCTCATCAACAGTCATTCTTAGGCTTCCTAAAAACTATCATGATCAATCATTACATTTTACAACTTGATAATCTTATTAGACATAAAACAGAGGGGAAAAAAAGAGGCTGAAAGACATTATTTTAACAAGAAAGTTTCTATAATGCTATCATCTGGGATTTTTTTTTTTTTTTCCCTTTTTTAACCAGGTTGGAAAAGACTTTTGAGATCATGTGTCCAACCTGCCACCCAACACCCTCTAATTAACTAAACAATGGCACTAAGTGCTTCATCCAGCCTCTTTTTAAACGCCTCCAGGGATGGGCACTCCACCACCTCCCTGGGCAGCCCATTCCAATGCCAATCACTCTTGCTGTGAAGAACTTCTTCCTAACATCCAGCCTAAACCTCTTCTGGCACAGCCTGAGACTGTCCTCTTGTTCTGTTACTGATGGTCTGGGAGAAGACACCAACCCCCACCTAGCTACGACCTCCCTTCAGGTAGTTGCAGAGACCAATAAGGTCTGCCCTGAGCCTCCTCTTCCGCAGGCTGCACATCCCCAGCTCCCTCAGCCTCTCTTCATAGGGCTGTGCTCCAGCCCCCTCGCCAGCCTTGATGCCCTTCTCTGGACACATTCAAGCACCTCAACATCTTTCTTAAACTGAGAAGCCCAGCACTGGACACAGTACTCAAGGTGTGACCTAATCAGTGCTAAGCACAGGGGCGGAATGACTTCCCTGGTCCTGCTGCCCACACCATTCCTGATAGAGGCCAGGATGCCCTTGGCCTTCTTGGCCACCTGGGCTCACTGTTGGTTCATGTTCAGTCAGCTGTCAACCTGTACCCTCAGGTCCCTCTCTGCCTGCCTGTTCTCTTTTTTAATTCTCTGAACTACAGGAGCATGGACAATATGGAGTTATGGGTTTCAACTTTATTGTCAACTGTGCTTTTTTACCTTGTCTGTAATCCTGAACTCCCTATTGAATCTCCACTAGTATTTAAATTCTGTGTTACAGACCATCCTGGTTCTCAAATACCAATATACACTTACCTAAGTCAGTCAAGCACCTGCTGCAGAAATGCCAGTCTCTCCTACCCCTCTTTTCATAAGAGTCAAAATCCCCAAACCAACATCTCAAAGGCATTTTTATCCCAGTTTGGTAGCAGTGTCAATATGGAAGTTAAAGCTGATATGAGCAGGGAGAATAAATGTTTAACTTCTGAAAATACCTTCATTTGAGCACTTCATAAACAGCTCAAGTCTGTGTTGCTGTCTCCAGAGAGGCTTTTGATTTCCAGGTCTGGGACAGCATTAGCTTTTCCATGTGCTATGTTGACCCCAAAATGGCTAATGCCTTTGATAAAAACCTTTTCCTTTGTTAATGTAGGATAAAGTTCCACAGCTTTCAGCAGACTCTGAAGATGCTGTACAGTCTGTATGTTTTTTCTTAAGAAACACATCTATTTTGCTTGTCAAGGCTCAGCGCAAGCCCACAACATTTCCTGTATTTATTTTAATCAGGTAACCTTAAATTACCATTTTATTTCACAGAAAGCCACAGAACAGAATTGAAGCCCCCACAAATGATGAAGAGTGGGTGTAAGGAGGAGACAAAGTGAGCCCTAAGATCTTACAGGTATCATAGTAATAAGATTTCTAACTGAAAAACATCAGTAGGAGGAAAAAAACCAGAAATGTGACTGGTGGTTTTTAGAGCAACAAGGTCACACAATTATGAAAATATTACCTTTGAAGTTGTTTGTGTACTTGCAGACTGCTCATTCATATTTTCCTTTAGTCAGTACAAAACTTGACAGCCAAAGATATGTTGAACTGATCTAAGTCTCTAGAAATCGGATACCTACATTTATGGAAGTGGCCCAGACTGCCAGGCAAACCTGCTGACAGTAAGCAGCAAGCTCCTGCTGTGACAGTCTGTATGATGGATGCTTGTACACAGTGGAAAGAGACAGCAGCTTCTTTGTCAGGATGCTACAGTGAGGTGTTGCTTCTTCCTATTACTCAAACACTTCAGTATTGTGCTTAGTTTTGGGCACCTCAATACAAAAGGGATGTGGAGGTGCTGGAGGGAGTGCAGAGGAGGGCAATGAAGCTGGGGAAGGACCTGGCGAATAAATCTTATGAGTGACTTGAAAGACTACATTGCCTGAGAGCAGATGTATTAACCAAAGACAGAAAATCTTCAGACTTCGGCAGTTTTAAGAGGAATTTGAAAGGCTCCATAACACAAAAAGCCCAGACAATTGAATGATTATTGAGATTCTCTACCAGCTAAGGCTTGGTTATTTGATGTAACCATTCAGAAATGGGCAGTTTGGAAAACACAGGTGTGCGCACATGACTATCAATGGTGGTAGGGCAAGGTAGAGTGAACAGGAAGTGGGAATAAGAAATCGGGAACAGTTTAGTTCTTTAGGCCAGATAAGCATCGAGCAGTTTACTTCAGCCCACCCACTCCTCATAGTGCAAGAGCATTATGCAAGAACGAAGGAGGAGTGCGTGCAGAGAGACCAGAGGGTAAAAGCAGGTATGTGGGAGGGTGTGTGCGTGTGAGAAAGATTTCCTAGTTCTTCCTAGTTTTACTTGGGTGTGAAGAAATGCAAAATCTTTTTTTCCCCCATGACATGTTCATGCATTTGCACTCTAGCTCAGAAACTTGAAAAGGGAGGAAATTAAATACTTTAAGAACTTCACCAACCAGCGGCTGGATGAGAGCCTAAACTTCTCATTGTATGGCCAAAAATAGAAAGTGACTTTGCACTACCAAATAAAGCAGAGTCCATGCAGAACACAGAGATGGCAACTGAAATTTAACTAATGCAGCATCTGGTGCAGCTCATGATAGACTAAGGAATTGTGGTAAAACATGCAACGACTGTGCATCCCTCCTATGAAGACAGGCTGAAAGAACTGGGGCTGTTCAGCCTGGAAAAGAGAAAGTTCCTGCGAGACCTTGTAACTACATTTCAATATCTGAAGGAGACCTACAGGAAGGCTGGGGAAGGAACTTTTAGAAGGGCTTGTAGTGACAGATTATGGAGAGATGATTTTAAACTGGAGCAGGGCAGATTTAGGTTGGACAGAAGGAGGAAGTTTTCTTTACAATGAGAGTGGTAAAATACTGAACAGGTAGCCCAGGGATGTGGTTGAGGCCCTGTCTCTACAGGCATTTGAGATCAGACTTGATGTGGCCCTTGATGTAGTTGGAGGTGTCCCTGCTCACTGCAGCAAGAATGGACAAGATGACCTCTGAGGGTCCTTTCCAACCTGATGCAATCTGTGAATTTACATGCAGTAGTACAGTATGTGCCATATACACCATATCCTTCACAAACAAATAACTTCCCAGCTTGTGTTCACATGTTAACCTGAAATTTAAAGCTGACTTATGACCAAAACATGAGTAAATGTTTCCAGGGGGAGAGCCACTTTCCATGTAGATTTAGTTTCTGGCCCCTCTAGTAAAAATTTCAGCAAAAGCAGTAAGTAAAATGCAAAACTGTAAAGAGACAACATGCTGGTAAGGCTGCGCCTTAAATACTGGGCTCAGGTTTGGGTCCCTCACTACAGGATAGATGTTGAGGTGGCTGGATAATGTCCCAAGAAGAGCAACATGTTTTATGAGGAGTGGCTGAGGGACCTGATGTTGTTCAGCCTGGAGAAAAGGAGGTTGAGAGGAGACCCTCTCTACAACTACCTGAAAGGAGATTGTAGTGAGGTAGGGTCAATGCGTTCTCCCAAGTAACAAGTGATAGAGCAAGAAGAACAGATCTCAAGTTGTGCTAGGGGAGGTTTACGTTGCATATTACAAAAAAATTTTCTCCCTGAAACAGTTGTCAAGCCCTGGAACAGGCTGTCTAGGGAAGTGGTGGAGTCATCAGACCTGGAAGGATTTAAAAGACCAGTAGATGTGGTGCTGAGGAACACAGTTTTGTGGTGGGTCAATGTCTCTATCTGAGGGGTGGGTGTCAAGTGAATCACTCATTTCAGTGGTCCACAGCAATAAGCCAAGGAGTAACAGGTACAAACGGGAACACAGAAGGTTTCCCCTCAACAGGAGGAGAAACTTCTTTACAGTGAGCATGACAGAGCACTGGAACAAGCTGCTCAGAGAGGTTGTGGAGTCTCCTTCTCTGGAAACTTTTAAAATCCACCTGGATGCATTCCTGTGTGAACTGCCCTATGGGATCTTGCTTTGGCAGGGAGGTTGGACTGCATGATCTCTGGAGGTCCCTTCCAACCTCTAAGCTTCTGTGATTCTGTGATTTCTACCTGGCAGCATGGCACACATGAATTGCTGTAGCAAGTCCAGGTTGCTCTTACAAATTTTTCCTGAAGAGCTTGACTGAGAGAACTCCACCTGCAATGATCCACATCCACACTGAGGTCTGGTACAGCATCACAACTCCAATTTGTATTCTGTGCATGAAAACTTAAAGGGATGTAGAAGATTAGTGTTAATTGTATCTTACAGTCCCCCTCATTTAGCATCAGAATTTTGTATTGTTAGTCATTAAGTTGCAAGTCCAAATTATAAATCCTTAGTATCCAGCTTCCTAACAACAGTGATCATTTGGGTAGTTAATTAATGTCTTCCTGCCCTCTCATTTCTCTTTTTTTTTTCAGTGCACAAGACTGTAATTACTGACTTCCTTTGTGTAGGCAAGAGGACCTGGTGGTCTCCTTAGTACTGGCCAATGATTCTTTGACTGGTGCAAGGGGATGAAAATAGCACTGAAAATGTCTAGGAGTAGAGACATTGGCTGACCCTGTGCAACACTTGATGACTTCACATGCAAGCCAAGGGCTGAATTCACCCCCTGTGAGCCCAGAAGAAAAGCAAGGATACATCAAGACCACTTGGAGCACAATACTGCCCTGTGTAACACATGTATTAACCTCTTGGACAAAAGTAACACTTTGATCATGGGAGCACGATCTCAAAGTAGCCAGGACCAGCCACTCTGCTAGGGAAACGACATTTAACATGTGAGTTGGAAGGGGCAGCATTGGTAGTGTGAAGAAAACAGCCTACCTTGGCTCTTAAAGACACAGCCATACTCTGTGGCATGCTGCTGCTTATGCTGCCAAGGCTAGAACAGAACAAGAACGGGGAAAACCCAAGGAGGAAGGACGGATTTAGAGAAGAGGAAGAGATTTGCATTTCAGGCAGTCCTAGGTGATACCATAAGCCAAATGTATTTGGACTATTAGGATTCATGTTACTCTTCTTATTGATTAGACCTTATTTCAATAGACCTCTTCAAATGTTGTTAATTACATAGAAAGAAAGCCTGACAAGCCTGAGATGGGTCTCCAAGCTGCCTCAGGTGTCTATGGATTTCAGAAGCAAGCAGTTATGGTATATTTACCTTTGCCTGCCAGTTATTCTTGACAACTGTAAACAGTCACACTACTGCTACTAATATCTAGCTCTCATGTTATTATTAATACTTAGCTTTCATGCTGTACCAAGCCTCTCTAATATGCTGAAGAAGATGTGTCAGTTTGTTTTGTAAATGAGTAGCTTCTCTACACAACGCCCAGGGTTCTAATTACAAACACCATCAATGGGGAAGGACTGAAACAACATCAGGTATTTCATCTATCATGCAGCAGCAGCCTTTGTCCTTAAAGCCTTTTCATGAAGGCATAAAACTCCACATATTCTTAGAATCGCAGTTCTTAAGAACACAATTGCAAAATATTTGATATGTATTTGCAGTCTGATTCAATAGGTTAGTGACACTGCTTTCCATTGCTTCCCTTGCCTGTCCAGCCTCCAGCTAAATGCCCTCATTACACAGGGTGACCCCGAGCTGACAGAATGTAGCTCTCAGTTCACTCCACAGTTACAACCAAAGCTGGAATCCCCTAGCTGAGGCTAAAGCACACTACACAGCCTGAAGAAGAAGAAAGGCGAACATTCAAAGAGAAGTTGTTAAATACAGCACAGAGCAGATTTGCTCAAGGGATACAAGTTTTTGCCTTTGAAACAAAATGCATCACTAAAATTTTGCTTAAGAAAACATAAAATACCTGCGTGATTGCTTGGTTTTAAGTTTATACATGCCTGTTGGTAGCAAAGTTTGTCCTTCTGAACGAGATCTTTTTGAACACTGGGTGCTTAGAGACTCACAGACTGCTTTAGGTTGGAAGGGACTTTTAAAGATCTTGTTGTCCAACCACTTTGTAGTAAGCATAGATGTCTTTAACGACCACCTCCCTGGGCAACTTAGGCCAGTGCATTACCACTCTCAGCATAAAAGCATTATTTCTAGTCTAAATCTCCCCTCTTCTAGTTTAAGACCATTGTCCTGTCACAGCAGGCCCTCCTAAAAAGTTTGTTCCTCATCTTTCTTACAGGTCACCTTTAAGTACTGGAAGGCAGCAATAACATCCCCCTAAAGCCTTCTTTTCTCCAGGATGAGCAACTCCAACACTCAGCCTGCCCTTGTAGAAGGCTGCAGCTTGTGGGCCTGAATGCTCTCCTATTTCTTCAAGGTTTATTTTCTCCCCACGAACATTTTACCCTTGCTTACAATCAAGTGAATTTGAGTATTGATTTTAGGCTTTCTACTGTCTGACTGTAACAAATCTGTATTGTTGTTTGGAGAACTGGACATACTTTGAGGAAGCCAGGGATTTGGGCTGTGCTGTCAGTGGTGGAGAGGGGCACAATGCAGAACTCCAGAAACATGATGTACATTACACAGTTCCACTGAAACAAATTATTACATCTATTACATCAATCAACAGGGGTTGGACTTAATGATCTCTGAAGGCCCCTTCCAACCTCTAAGGTTCTGTGATTCTGAGATCTAGGTCTTAGCTGCCTAAAGCTTAGCTAGGACCTATCAATGGCACGAAACCATCACTGAAACATGAAGATTCAACAAAAAAAACCCAAAATCTAGCGCATTTGTCATGGCTATCACTACTCAATCACAGCAGTAACTTCAAAACCAATACAGCTGGTAGCCTTCCATTAGATCCAGATGCAATCACATCATTGCTGGCTACACCACTTTCAGCTAAGGGTGCTGTGAGAGACTACTCAATCTTTTCTCTTTTTTATGTGTAAATCAACAAAGATAAAATCACCTTTGCTCCCCACCGAAGAGCTGCTCAGGAGGTGTGGTGCAAGCACATTCAGAGGGGTCTGCCTGAATGCCCCGGGATGTGTACTGGAGGAGTGAGAGGCTGAGGGGTTCAGGCCCACTGCGGGCGCCAGACCCCAGCAGGCAAAAGGACTCCCAGAAAGTGCAGCCCTTGAGTGTAATCCACCTGCCTGATGGGTCAGCTCTGCCCACCCACAGCGCACCTGGCAGTCACTTACGCATTAACGTGACTAAGCTGTCTGCCACAGAGAGCTGCCAACAACTGAATACAAGACACTGAGCCTATACCAGCTTTAGTTAGTGAGCGAGTGGGAGAAAACGCCACCATGGACATCTGGCCCGGAAACAGCAGCCCAGGAACCCTCTCTCTACCACCACTATCAACCATGCCATGCCCTAAATTTTGCCTGCTGTAAGAAGAACTCCTGGAGAAAACAGAAGAACTCCACTGAGAAACACTACACGCTGGAGGCTGCTCAGAGAAAGGAAGAACATCACAGATGCTCTCTCCCTCTCCTCCTCCAGCTGAGGACAGCAAAAGGCAACAGGGATGAACCCAGGGACACCTCTTCCAAGCCAGAGCCGCAGCAGCCTTTCATGGACCATCAAAACAAAGCGTCTTGGAGGGGGTGTGGTAATATAGTTCCTTTCCTGCTCTTCTCCTGCCTTTCTCCATTTGTTTCTCTCCCTCTCTCTCTTTCTCTGTTCTGTTCACTTTATCCTTTAATAGTCTCTCTTTTTGTGCTGGTTTGAGGCTAACTGGAATATTTTAATGAAAAAAATTAGATTATAGGCTATGAAAAGCAAACAATGGTGGTGTCTGCTTCACTCATGGGCTTGCTGAAACGTATAAAAACAAGGACACAAACACAGATAACATAGAGTTTCTCCTTCTGGGAGCTGCTGTGTCTTCTGGCCTTTCTGCTGTGTCACCCAACTAATCACTCTACTCCTAACCCCCTTGCCGATGCTCCAAACTCATTCTGCACGTAAGGCAAACCCTGGGATAAGGTAGAGGGGTGGAAAGAAGGTGGAAGGGTAGTCGGGAACCCCTCCTGGGGATTCTGATTTCTGGGAGGGGTATTATGTTTCTGTATTACCTTTACTTGTGTATTTCTGTATATTTCTGTAAATATTCATGTATATTGTGTATATATCTATTGTAAATTGTGCTAAGCTGTAAATAGAGCTTCAGTCCTTAACTTCCAGCTGGCTGAGTCTAGTCTGGGTGATTTCATTGTGTGTGTGGGGCAGGTAACTTTCAAACCATCACACTTTTGATATTTGGCCCTGCTTGTTCCTTAATTCCACAGCACAGGGATGTATAAGAACAATTCCCTCTCCTCTGGATCAAGATGTTTTTAGTCTCTCTTTTCGGGGCCAAGACAGGTGCCTTAAGGAATCAAACCAGAAAGCAATTAGAAGCATAAGCAGTGGAGCTTTTGGCATGCAGGAGATCAGGTGCTGCTAGTGACAGATCATGCATTAACCACAGCCCTGTCTGTCCGAAGCCCTGTCAGAGCTAACGCTATTGCTCAGATTTCACTGACTGTCAATAATGTTAAGAAAACAAAAGGGCTGAATCTACTGAAAACCTTTGCAAAATACATTATAGCAATACGAATGCACAAATGAATCAACCTTCATTGCCAAGGATAACATCAGACTATGCCACTATTTCTTTTTCATTTTAACAAGACTGAATATGCAAGCAAAAAAAGATTTCACATGTCTATTGTTATAATGTATTAAAACCCCGTCCAGGTAATGATGTCTTTTGAAATAGGTAAAGGTTAAAAATAATGATATGTGACAGTTTTGAATACTGACATGTATCAAAGCTTAACTGTATGAAGAATAAAATAAGAAGAGCAAAATTATTGAAGTGTGTTAACACTGGTGCGCTAAGTCTAAAGCTACCTACTTTAGCTGGGGGGTTGAATTAGATGATCCCTTTAGGTCACTTCCAACCTCCACCATTCTGTGATTCTATAGAGACTCATCAGGGATGAGCTATAATAAATTCTCATACTATTAACCTTTAGGTGAAAGATGTGTGCAAATAAGTCTACAAGAAATTATGAATAAGAAATATGTCATTTTATTTTATAGCATAATTCTTACTACTCTGGCATCTTCTCTCCAAGGTATTGTTTCTTTCCCAGAAAGATTAGGGGAAAAAAAGAGTTCATAGAGTAACAGCATCACAGAATCATTTAGGCTGGAAAAGACCTTTAAGATCAATGAATCCAACCACTAATCAACGCTACCAAGTACACTGTTAAACCATGTCCTTCAACATCACAGCTTTAAATCCCTCCAGGCATGGTGACTCCACCACTTTCCTGCGCAGACTGCTCCAGAGCTTGACAACCCTTT
>VWYK01026317.1:0-13972 GCA_013399775.1 Semnornis frantzii | reverse complement strand
GAGGTGTTCAAGAAAAGCCTGAATGAGACACTTAGTGCCATGGTCTAGTTGATTAGATAGAGCTGGGTGGTAGGTTGGATTTGATCTTGGAGGTCTCTTCCAACCTGGTTGATTCTTCCAAACTGGTTGATTTTAGCATTCTGTGATGCTATGATTTAATATATATATCTATGACTATCTGAGGGATGGGGATCAGGAGAGGGGGGACAGGCTCTGCTTCCTTGCACTTGCATCCTGTGATAGGACAAGGAGCAGTGGATGGCATCTGCAGCACAGGAGGTTCTACCTCAACACAAGGCAGAACTTCTTTACTGTAAAGGTCACAGACATCTGGAACAGGCTCCTCAGAGAGGTTGTGGAGTCTCCTCTGGAGCCTTTCAAAGCCTGTCTGGATGTGTTCCTGTATGACCTGAACTAGATTGTATGGTCCTGCTGCAGGAGGGGGGTTGGACTCAATGATGTCTTTGGGTCCTTTCCAACCCCTGGCATCCTGTGAGCCTGTAAACACTGTACTGCTGTTCTTGAGGGGTCTTTTAAAGGTAAATTCAGGATTTGTGTATTTATTTGCTGTTGGTTGTAGTATTTACTGGTTTGAAGGAAGTAACAAAGTTCCTAGGAAAACTGGACTTGAAAAGAGCAATGAAGAATGTAGCAGAAAATGAAGAATAGAGCATGGAGGGACTGATTTATAATCTTCTCTAAATTTGCTTGCAAAGGAATAAAACAGTAGATGTCTTACAGGGCAGGGTTTGTCTTTTAATAAAATGAAATTGTTCTCCTTACTATCCATTAATGAAGCTGAGGCAGTGCTGCTGGGAACTGTAGGAGCTATGCTGATTTCCTCACCATTGGGAACAGAAGTCAGCCTTTGGGAGGGAACCGAACTGCAGATGTCTTACAGGCATCTCTTCTGGGCAATCTCACCCAAAACATGCTGGCAGGAATGTGTCATTTCTCTCGCCCTGAGTCAATGCACTAAATGTTTTGCTCCTTATTTTGCATTATCGAAGACTTAATACTTCTGTCACTGTTTTCCAAGTGCTATGGGAGAGGCTTGACCTGTGACAGCAGTCTCACTCTGCTAACCCTGTAACTGGAGGTCTTAAAATCATACTTAGTTAAGCTACAGTGTCTGATTAGTGTTTATTTCTCAATTGGAGAGTGTGAGAAATGGAGTAAAAGCCTGAGGAGGACAAAGCCTTCACATGAGATTTTCCACATCATTCATCTTATTCTATGCTGGCCCCCATTGGAAAGGAAGGATTAGTGCCACAAATAGGACCCAATCTGGGGGAATGAATAGCAGTACTCAGAGGTATGTTGTGAGCAGGCTCCTGTGGCTCTCTGCAGTCCTGATTCAGTCTGTGCATTTTAAAACTCAGTGGTGTTGCTGAATGGTCTCAGACCATTGATGGGAGAGCAGAACTGCAGCAGCCGTGCTACTGTCCCCCGCCTCTCAGCAAAGGTGAGAGCTGAGTGTCAGTGTCTCTGTCTGTGCTGCTCTTGCTCTGCTCTTTCAGGCTTGCTGCAACTTTTTAACACCAAGTCCTCTGTGTTAGTGTCAAGAGAACCAAGTAGAGCGTTCCTGTGTGTAGAGCTACTCTTGAGCTCACAAGGTGAATGTTGACTTCAAATACAGCTGCTGCATACAGATCACAAGGACCAGAAAAGACCCATTTAGATGCTTCATTTTGCCTGTACCTTTTGAAGATGGGAGGAAGGAGTTGAAAGCTGTTTGTGCTGGCTTTAGCAGGAGGGGAGTGGAGCATTTGGCTGAGCTTTCCAAATGCAGGAAACTTTTCTATCTGACACTAGTGTCCCTTTCTTCATTGCTCTTTCTAATTCTGACAGGTATATCAGGATCAGTCATATGAGTGATAATCACAGAATGTCACAGGCTGGAAGGGACCTTGAAAGCTTATCCAGTCCAACCCCCTTGCCAGAGCAGGATCCCCTACAGCAGATCACACAGGAATACATCCAGGCAGGTTTTGAATATTTCCAGAGAAGGAGACTCCACAACCCCCTGGGCAGCCTGTTCCAGTGTTCCATTACCCTCGCAGGGAAAAAAAAATCCTCCTTATGTTTCCATGAAACTTTCTATGCCTAAACTTCCCATCACCGCTTGTCCTGTCATTGGGCATCACCAAGCAGAACCTGCTCCATCCTCTGGGATGTCCACTTTATAAAGTAAAACATTTCTGAGGTCACCTCTCAGTCTCCTCTTCTCCGAGCAGCACAGGCCCAGCTCCCCCAGTCTTCTTGTAACATAGATGTTCCATTCCCTTCAGCACCTTTGTGGCTCTGTGCTGGGCTCTCAAGCATTTCTATGTCCCTCTTGAACTGGGGGCCCCAGAACTGGATACAGTAGTCCAGATGTGGCCTCACCAGGGCAGAGTAGAGGGGCAGGAGAACCTCTCTCTATCTACTAGCCACAGCCCTTCTAATACACCCCAGAATGGCATTGGCTCTCCTGGGCACAAGAGCACATACATAACTACAAAATAATCCACCAGAAGCCTAAAGCATACAGTCACAGAAAATTACTTCCCCTTGCAATTTCCAAGATATAAGCAAATAATTATGTTTTTAATACTTGGTACCATCACGCAGAAAAATAATACTCATCAGTTTCCTGATACCAAAATCAAATGCTACCCACTTGATTACTAGCAAGTAAACAATGATTCTTCTGCCTAAAATGCACAAACATACTCATCGTGAGCTTATCAAACTACCCCGGAAATGGTTATTCAATGTATAAGAGCACTCCAGAGGTTGGCAGAGGAGGAAAAGCAGTGAAATCATTTCCTGTGGACAGAACTTCTTACTTCAAGGAAGTGAGGGAATGGTTCCAGGAGAGAGAATGGGTGCATAGGGCCACAATAACGATTAAGGAAGTCAAACATCTTCCTTATGAGGGAGGTGAGGCTGTTTAGCTTGGAGAGAAGGAGATTACGGGGTGACCTCGTTCACGTTTATAAATAGGTGTGGAGTGAGTACCAGGAGAGTGGAGCCAGCCTCTTCTTGGTGATGCCCAGTGACAGGACAAGGGGCAATGGGTGGAAGTTGAGGCATAGGAAGCTAGTTCTGTGTGAACCTGAGGAAGGTTGTTTGGTGGGTTTTTTTTTTGTGGGTGGGGGTGTTTGTTTTGGTTTTGTGTTTTTTTCCCCTGTGAGGGTGACCGAACAATGGAACAGGCTGCCCAGGAGGATTGTGGAGTCTCCCTCTCTGAAGATATTCAAGAACCATCTGGATGTGTTCCTGTGTGATCTGCTCTAGGTCATCCTGCTCTGGCAGAGGGCTGGATCTTTTGAGATCCCTTCCAGCCCCTGACAGTCTATGATTCTATGAATTAACAGTAACAGCAGCAGTAACTCACTTGGCAATATCTGCAGCTTGAAGCTGAACAGTATGTTTGTTTTGCTGAGACAGCTCCACATGCCAGAAGCTATTCACTTGTTCCTCAGCACTCTTGCAGTGCGTGTTGCAGGTGGAGCTGGCAGAGCAGGGGACTGACTGGGGATTGTGTAGGGTTGTGCCCTGCAGTGGCCTCAGCTCAGTGCACTCAATCTGAGTAAATCACATAGATTGGAGTTTTCATTGTTGAATTCCCAGTTTAAAGCAACAGATTCAATGTTTGTGTGGCTCTTTCAAAGGGGTCTGAAAAACTGCAGAACAACCAGTCGCAAACCCAGCCTTTGCAGTCTTTTCTGCTGTAGTCAAAGCAGTTCCCTAATTCAGTGCCTCTGTGGGCTTAGTGACCAAGTAGAACATCAGCCCCAATTAGCCTTTGCTCATCTGTAGCCTAGGACAGAATTTATCTTCAGCTTTTCCTTCTCTCCTTTTAATGCAATTTGAGAAATTTCTGAGGTTAAGAAAGATCTCAATTTCTTGACCTGAAGTGCCTCTGGATTGGAACTATGATTTGTTAGCTCTTCTGGTAGAAATTCTGAGTTTTAATGATACCACATCCAATAGCCAGATAAACCAGCAAACTTCTCTGTAATTTCATATAGACAAGTTTGATCTTTTGGGTGTTCCTGCTATGCCTAAAGAGCAAGTCTCTTGTTGGAAGGAGCTCCACTGAAAGGAGCTTGTGGAGAGGTTGGTGTTGGTCTCACCTCACAAGTACTTAGCAATAGAACAAGAGGGAACAGCAGGGTTAGACAGGACATTAGGAAGAATTTTTTCTCAGTAAGAAGTGGTCAGGCATTGGAATGTGTTGCTGGGACAGGTGGTGGAGTCACCAACCCTGGATGTGTTTACAAGTCATTTAGATGTGGTGCTTAGGGCAAACTTTGTTCTCATTTGGACTTGGCGATCCTGAGGATCGTTTCCAACATGAATGTTTCTGTGATTCTGTGGACTTAATATCCGTTTCCAAAGACATAGCAAAGGTGACATTCTTAATTTCTGCATCATCTGTGTGTTTCCACAACCTTTACCGCTCTTGTACCTGAACATTGCCATTCAGCTTCAAGACAGTGGCATTTCCCTCCTCTTTCCCTGCAGTCACCATGCTGATGGGATTGCAGTGCCTTCCTTCCATCACCTTCCCTGTGTAGCAAATATTCTATATAGATGTTTTGGTTATTTTGTGCTTCATTTTTTTTATTCAAATAACTGAAGAGGAGACTGAGGGCAGAACTCATTGCTCTCTACCTACCTGAAGGGAGGATGGAGCAAGGAGGGGCCAGCCTCTGCTTATTGGTGGCAAGGGACAGGAGCAGAGGAAATGGGTCCAAGCTGCAGCAGAGGAGGTTCAGACTGGAAGCTAGGAGATACTTCTTCACAGAGAGGGTTCTTAGAACTTGGAATGGTCTGCCCAGGGCAGCGCTGAAGTCCACATCCCTGGAGGTGTTTAAGCAGCCTGTGGAGCTGGCACTTAGTTTAGTGTTGGCTCTGCAGTGCTGGGTGGAAGGTTGGACTGGATGAGCTTGGAGGTCTTTTCCAACCTGATATGTTCTGTGGTAACAGTTGAAAAGCAACAAGACTCAAGCAGCTGTTTGTTAGCAAGGGAAAGAAAGCACAACTTGGAAATATTGTTCAAGAGGATGAAAAATGCAGGTGTCTGTTGGGTTATGGAGACAAATGTCCTTTAGTAATTGTATGAGTCAGTTTAATTCTTTTCAATCTCGTCAACCAGTCTGCTTTGCTCTTTTTCCCTTAGCGGACTGGTGGGAGAACACAGATCTATCAGTTGCCTTTCCTCTCTTGAATCTAATCTGCTTTTATAAGGCTTTTCTGTATTTTGGTGCTGGAGGTGCTGTTGGATTATGATCACTTGTGATACGCTTGAAGTGGTAACATTTCTGGACAAGCATTGCGGAGGTGAGGTATGAGTTTTGTGCCCATCAGGTTCTATTTTCTGTGAGAGCTATCTGAACTGTATGGGTCTTGAGAACTTGGGTGATCAATTGAAGTGATCCCCTAATGCCTGTGTGTTCCAGCTCTCTGTTTAACATCTCACTGAGACATTTGTAATGTTGGAAGGGAAAAAGAAAACAACAAATGGCAATGAAGCCTGGGAATGGGAAGCAGACATGAGGGATGCCTGCATAATGGATCAATCTTCCCCAGAGCATCCATCAGGCAGCCAGGTGAACAACTGGGTTGAAGATCAAGTGGAGCAATTTGAGACAGCTGCTGGCAATCAGGCTTGAGGGAGAATTGAAAAGGATAAGATATCCTTAAGATATCTCCACAAACAGAACTGTAAAATCTGGTGTGCAGACTACAAAACTGGAACACGCAGCCCTGTTCTTCCTGCTGAAGACAGAGAGCTCAGGACACGTTGGTAGGTGCTCTGGTACAGAAGGAGAAGCCAAAATTCACGTGGGGAACTTTTAAAGTCCTGTGTCACTATCATGCCCATCATAGGACTGGTTATAGTGTGTGAAAATGTGGCTGTGAGATTGGGGATTTTGCTTTCTCAGACTAGGGAGTCATTTTGTCTGTAATACAGGTTCAAAGCTCAGCAGCTCTTGCCTCCAGAGGTCTGAATCAACTATTGGGAATCACAGAACCACAATAAAATCCAGGTTGGAAAAGCCCCTCAGGATTACCAAGGCCAACCCAGACCCCTACTCTGCAACATTCACCCTGAACCATATCCCCAAACAGCACATCCAAACCACCTTTAAACGCTTTCAGGGTTGATGACTCCAGCACCTTCCTGGGCAGCTCATTCCAATGCCTGACCGCTCTTGCTGGGAAAAAATCCTTCCTAATATCCACTCTAAACCTACCCAGTCACAGCTTGAGGCTGTTCCCTCTTGTTCTGTCACTAATTACCTGTGAGAAGAGACTTACTTTCAGGTAGCCGTAGACAGTGATCAGGTCTCCCCTCAGCCACCTCTTTTTCAAAGCAAACAGCCCCAGCTCCTTCAGTCACTCTCCATAAGACTTATTCTCCAAACCCTTCACAGCTTCCTTGCCCTCCTTTGCACTGGCTCCAGCATCTCAACCTCTCTCATGTAGAGAGGTGCCCAAAACTGGACGCAACACTTGAGGTGTGGCCTCACCAGGCACACAGTCACCTCCCTGCTCCCTCCTGCTGGACACAGCATTTCTAATCCCAGCCAGGATGCCTTTGGCTTCCTTGGCCACCTGGGCACACTGCTGGCTCACATTCAGCTGCTTGTCCATTACAACCCCCAGGTCCCCTTCTACCAGTCAGCTTTCCAGTCACACTGGAAGTCTGGAGAAGAGAACTATATCTGACCAGCACCAGTGGTCTTCGCATGTCTTTCAAGAAGGGCCAGAGCACCACCAGTCCTCAGACCACTTGTACTACGCCAGGGTGTCTGGCTTTGTACCTTACATTTTCCTGCTGCTGTCTTGTTTGGATTTTTCACACCTCTTTGTCAGCTTCTGATGACTCCTAAGGAATATATTTTTCTTTGAGGTTTCCATTTAAAAAAAAAAAAAAAATTCTCTTCATCAAAACCAGANAAAAAAAAAACAACCAAACAACCGGTCCAGGGATTACAAACATTGTTACCATGGGGTGCTTGTAGTGTTTTGGAGTTCTAGCAGTGTGACAGAAGAAGAAAAAAAAGTGGTATTTTTCAGAAAGAGACATTGAAATAGGCGTGATAAAGTAGGTTGGAAATGAGAGAAGTCACAGCAAAGAGGACAGAGGAAAAAGCTACCCAGAGTGAGGAAGACTTGAACACACAATTCTGTACAAAGAACTGAAGTAACACGCGATTAATTTGTAAAACAGCATCTAAGCTGAGCTCTGCTTCTATAACTGCTCTTGCTGTACAGAAGGAGAAGCCAAAATTCACATGTAGTCCTCCATGTTGTCTTCTATCAACACAAGGGGTCTCAAGAGACAGCAAACAATCTCCTTAACTTAGGAATCTCTCCTCATTGCTGGCCCTCTACAACACAACTCCCTCAGGCAAAGCTGCCTTGACTCAGTCCCTTCAGGCCTTTTCAAACCATGTTGAGTTGTCAAGTAGTTCCAGGAGAGGATAGCCAAATAACTTTGCTTTTTGCGGGGTTTTTTGTTTGTTTTTTTTTTTTCCCTCTGCACACATTGCTTACCTTTCTTGACAGGCATGGGTTCACATCTCCTTGCTCGTATTAAGCACAACTTATTTCTGTTCTCTTCTTACCTCTTGTCCGTGTAGCTTTGTCATTCCTGGGTAAGTTTCACAGACAAGTAATCTTATTTAGATCTTTATTGGGTTTTATCTATGAAAAACGTAGGGATTCTTTAAAGTGGAACCCTCAGGCTTAATTGTCTTTTCATTGCCATTCAGGTCCCACCACTGAATACAGTGCTGCCATCATCTGCTTCACCTTGAGACAGATTGGCTTCCTCCTGGGCGCTCTTTCAAAAGCTGTCTGCTGTGCTGATAGAGAGCTAAAGGCTGTAACAAGGCAGGAAAATATTCTGTACTTTTATGCAGGTTTAGTGTCGGGGCAGTCTTGTTCCATTTCTTTATCAGTGACTCGGATGAGAGGATCAAATGTACCCTCATTAAGTTTGCAGGGGACATGAAATTAGGTGGGAGTGTCAATCTTGCTTGAGGGTAGGGAGGCTCTGCAGAGGCACATGGATAGATTGGACTGAGGTCAACTCTGTGAGCTTCAACAGGGCCAAGTGCCAGGTCCTGCACCTGGGCCACAATCACCCCATGCAATGCTACAAACCTGGGGAAGTATGGCAGGAGAGCTGTATGGAGGAAAGGGCCTGGGGGGACTGATTGACAGGAGGATGAGTATGCCCAGGTGGCCAAGAGAAAATAGTGGATAGAAAGAGTGGCCAGCAGGAGCTGGGAGGTGACATGGAGGGGCTGGAGCAGGGACAGAGAAGGGTGACTGAGCTGGTGAGGGGCTGGAGAGCAAGGCTGTGAGCAGCAGCTGAGGGTGTTTAGTCTACAAAAAAAGAGGCTAAGGTTGCAGAGGTAAGCACCGATCTCCTCTCATGAGTAACTAATGACAGAGTGAGAGGCAATGGCCTCAAGCTGCACCTTGAGGGAAGGTTTAGGCTGGACATCAGGAAAAAATTCACAGAAAGGGCTGTGAGCCACTTGCACAGGCTGCTGGGCAGGAGGTGGTGGAGTTGCCATCCCTGGACATGCTTAAGGGCCATCTAGAGCTGGTGCTTGGGGATGTGGTGTAGAGACAGACTTGGTGGAGTGGGCAGAATGGCTGGGCTTGCTCTCAGAGCTCCTTTCCAGGCTGGATGATTCTATGGTTCTACGATAGGGTGTCTCTTTCTTTGTGCAGTTGGAGGCACATGTCAACACTTCTTAAAACAGGAAGCAAAAATTATTTGCTGCACGGGCATCTGTCCTCATACACTATGAAGGCATTTTAGGGGCACTCCAGAGCCATTGTGTTTTTGGTTGATTTTTGTTGTTTTTTCTTATTTTTAGGAAAATCTGGTGTGTAGAAAGGTTGCCTATGTTTGTGCAAAACCAGACACACCATAAGCTAGGCATGAGTTATAAGAAGGAATCTATCCTGAGCTTAAGTTGATCTGACTGAGAGAAGATCTACAGGTGCCACAACAGAAAAATCAGAATGCAAATTATGTTTCTTCTCATGCTTTGGTTTAGCTTTTTGTTCCTCCTCATTTGCCTGCATCATTTTTGTTTATCATTCTCTGGCCCTTCTAGCATTAACATCCCAAATTTATATAGCACAATGTAAATATCATGCACAGCTCCATTATCTAATAAACAAGTGTACATGTTAACTATTAGGACATGATTAAGCCATTCTGAACACATCCTGTGTCCTAGATCCTGCATGACTCATATGTCATGGCAGTTAATAACCAATCAGCTAGAACTGAGTAAAGCAGGCAAAAAAGGATAATGCCTAAAAAGAGGGGGCTTGTTGTTTGGGATATTTTTGCTGGTGAGGTTTTTGGATTTAATTTTTTTTTTTTTATTAAATAGCACAGGAATTCTTTTCCATTAATAAAAGAAAATAGGACTTTTTGTGTCCCCACCATTTAAAGATCCAGGAATGCTCTGCGTTCCGTGCAGGCAGATTGGGAATATACAGAGGGATTAACAACTCTCCACAGGAATGCAGGCATGCTGGGCAGAGATACAGCTTTTAAATGAGGCAAAGCCACTTAAGAGCTCAGGGTACAAAGGGAAAAAAGCCTTGCCAGTCAAAAAAAAAAAAAAAAAAAGGCAGAAAATGGGAACTTCTCTACTCAAGGTAAGCTGTATTTATCTAGCAGAAATTAGTCAAAACAGAGAGACTCTTCTAACTCATGAGGGAAAAGCCGTAGGGATGTTAATACTGCATCTTATTAAATTGTTCTGAATGGAAGATTTCCTAAGCAGACTTGAGATTCCAAGTAGTGGAGAAGCTGACATGATACATTTTTAGGTCTTCCTCAGAGGCAGAAGGCTAGGTATAAAAGTCTCTTCGTTAAAGGTATATATTGATCTTCTTAGTCTGATGTGAGTGACAGAATTTCTTTTTTCTGTGTTTTTGGTTGGGTTTTTTTCTCCTCCTTAACTGAGATGAATTTCAGAGTGAGGCTCAGAAATTGGTAGTACCACTTACTCTTGGGTTCTGTGTTTTCCTGAACACCAGCATGTTCTTCAAGAGTTAAGAATAACTGCTAAAAGTGCAGTATTCCTCTTGGAAATGACTGCTTGGTAAAACACGGCCCCATAAAGATTATTTTAGAGGGCCATAAAGACCTCCTTAGAGTACAAAGTAGGAGTCTTGGTCAGGTAAGGGCATTGAAGGTACATCTGGGGCTGGAACAAGGCCACATCCCTTTTTCTGGGGACCCACCAGTCAGAACCTGGCACTGGCTATTGGAGGCTTCTGCTTTCCACCCGTGTGAAAGTTTTCCTTGCTCACACTGCAACACCCCAGGCAACCTCTGGAAATCTTTTGTATGGAAGGAGAACAAAAATGAAATTTAAAACCAAACAGCAACAAAAGAAGAGACTGAAGGATAGAAAGATGGCAAAAACCAGAGGCAGGAGGTGGAATGGAAGCAACCGCGTGGGTCAAAGAGGGGCAAAGCCCGTGAGCTTTCATCCTCCAGGAATTAATCAATGGTTTCTAAACATTTAGATAAGGTCTTTCCATGCTTGTCAGAGGTTCATCTTCTCTAAATTGCTGTTAGCTGGTTAAGTCAACCAAGTCAGCGTGCCAAGCTCCTATCCCTAGAGGCATTGATGCTCCAATTAGTCAACAAACCACTCGGCGCCCTGAAATAAAGAAAAAATAATCAGGCTGTAATTGTCCTAAGATGGGTGCTTTGAAACCAGAACACCTCAAATCTTCCAATACCCTTATCCTATGTACTTCTCTACTTCCCCAGGTGTGAAAAGGAGGCAGTTCCTCTCTTGCCCACTGAGTAACATTTAGATTTTGATTCAGTCCTGTCAGTGAAGTCTATGGCAAGCCTTGGACGAAGGAGACTCTCTTTATTCCAGCCAGCAGTACTGCTGCTCTGAAGGCTTCTCTCTTCTCCGGAAATCTGTAGGTTCAGTGGCCTAAACCAAATTCTCCACAAATGCCAACTCTTTCTGTGCTGCTTGCAACAAGGCAAGTCCAGTGTTGCACCAGAGACATAAGGAGTTCAACAATCCACTAATCCCCAAATTTCTCTAAGTACAGGATTAATTAAAAATATGCTCAGCAAAGCTCATAGATTTCTGCTCCGGGGGCTCTATGGACCCAAAGCAAGAGATCAAAAGAAGAATAAACACTCACAAGGTCACGTTCCCAAATGCTCTTCAGAGGGAGATCCGCTGAGGAAAACAAACTTCTGCCATAAATATCAGCAGCCCAGATGAGAATCAGTTAGAATGAGAATGCTTAAGAGTGGTTCCATTAATGCTTCCCTTCTCAGAGGGCAAAATCCCTCTGCGTAACTCAGCCTCTAGAGCATAATCTTCATTTTAGGGGTTTCTACACTGTAAGATGGGGAAAGCTCACTCCATTCCACTGCAATCACAATAGCATTTCTTAGCTGGTTGGCCCTGGACCATTGAGCTATTGGACTGTTGAGCTCCTTTTTCAAATGATGACATCTGTGGACAGTCCTTGAAATCCCAAATGCCTAACAGATTTCTTGCTAGAACTGCCTTAGCTGCATGAATGCCAAAACCGTTTTGAAAGGCTATTCACTCATGAATACAGAAGGGCTCTTTCCTGGTGTCCTTCTGTCCAAACCCAATAGTCAGCTGCTTCTCAGATGAGTCAAATCTGTGTGCATCTTTCAGACACTGACATGTATTAGAGCCTCTAGAATACACAATCTAGGGATGGAAAATACTACTGGATCACAGGCTCATAGGATGTCAGGAGTTGGAAGGAACCTAAAGAGATCATCCAGTCCAACCCCCCTGCCACAGCAGGACCATACAGTCTAGCTCAGGGCACACAGGAACACATCCAGACAGACCTTCAAAGGCTCCAGAGAAGGAGACTCCACAACCTCTCTGGGCAGCCTGTGCCAGTGCTCTGGGACCCTTACAGTAAAGAAGTTCCCTCTTGTGTTAAGCTGGAACCTCCTGTGCTGCAACTTCCATCCATTGCTCCTTGTCCTATCCCAGGGAGCAAGTGAGCAGAGCCTGTCCTCCCTCTCCTGAACCCCAGTCCTCAGATATTTATACATCATTTATTAAATCCCCTCTCAGTCTTATCTTATCCACTGGGAGGCCTTGTGAGTCTGCGCCATGTGAGATGTTAACCTTTAATTATTTCAAGCCTTTATCCTCCCAGGCAGTGTACTGTGACACAGGTCTGTCACGAATACCAGCATCCCAGGGAAAGGTTCCCTCAATGTCCATCCTAAACCTTTGCGAGTGCAAAGCCAAACAGGTTATTTGCTACCTCTCAGCAGTGGTCTAGAGCCTGCCTTGCCTTGCTTTCCCTTCTCTGCTGAGCAGCCTCACATCAGTATTTCTCTCAGGCAGTTTTTCTACTCTTCAGAAGAATCCTGTTGCTCTCCCCTGGTCTCTCTGAGTCCATCCCTTTATTCCTTCCTTCACAGCCTTTCAGCAGAACTTTCACCCCTGCTCTGTATAGCCAAAGGGGCTTATTCAGTGCCTCTGGTATGTTTGTTTGCACAGCCCAGCATGTTGTTTGCTTTGTTGTGCTTGTTCTGTAAGAGCATGACAGGGAACCCTGTTCAATCTGTGATTGACCCTTGGAGACTTTCCTGAAGGTCTCAAGTGCTAAGGTGATGAGGCAAACTTATCCCTAGAAATCTCATCCTTTCAGTCAGCTCTAGAAGACTTGTGGAATAATTTACAGAATTGTCAGGGTCGGAAGGAACTTCAAGTATCATCCAGTTCCAGCCCCCCTGCAGGAACACCTCACACTAGATGAGGTTACCTAGAGCCACATCCAGCCTGCCTTTAAAAACTTCAAGGGATGAGACTCCTTCCACCTCCCTGGGCAACCTGTGCCGGTCTCTCACCACCCTCATGATGAAGAAACTTCTTCCTAACATCTAATCTAAATCCTCTCTCCTCTAGCTTGGATCCATTCCCCCAGTCCTGTCACTACCTGACACCTTAAAAATTCCCTCCCCAGATTTCTGGCACTCACCCTCAGATACTGGAAGGCCACAATAAGATCTCCTTGGAGCCTTCTCTTCTCCAGACTGAACAGCCCCAACTCCTTCAGGCTGTCTCCATAGCAGAGGTGTTCCAACCCTCTGATCATCAATTTAGCCCTGCAAGTTTCTTCTCTGGGAAGTTATACAAGAGATTTCACTCTCATTTCTGTGTAACAACCCAACTAAATATAATATAATGCAGCGGATCTAATGGCATCAGCTCTTGGTAAATGAACTGATCATGAGGGAATGATTCTAGAAAGGAAAGGAAGCTAAATAAAATTAAAGAGTTTCTCTTAATTATTTTATGGCCTTTGCCATAGGCCACTGGGTTCATAGTCCTTCCTACTTTTTTTTTTTTTTTTTTTTTTTTTTAATTTTTTTTGGGGGGGGAAAAAACAAAGTTTTNAATATTCTTGTGGGGGGAAAAAAAAAAGTTTGCATTAAAAATGAGTGAAACAGCATAGGAGAATGGAATAGAGAATGTGGGAATGACAGCGAGACCTGGACAGACAGAGCTGGGCACAGAGGAACCAAATGAGGTTCAACAAGGACAAGTGCAGAGTCCTGCACCTGGGGAGGAATAATAAACTGCAGCAGTACAGGTTGGGAGGTGATCTGCTGGAAAGCAGCCCTGTGGAGAGGGACCTGGGAGTGCTGGTGGATAACATCCATGGGACAGCAATGTGCCCTGGTGGGCAAGAGGTCCAGTGGGATCCCGGGGTGTATTAGAAGTGTGTCCAGCAGATCAAGGGAGGTTCTCCTCCCCCTCTACTGTGCTCTGGTGAGATCTTGTCTTGAGTACTGCCTTCAGTTTTGGGCTCCCCAGTTGAAGAGGGACAGCAATCTGGTGGAGGAGGTCCTGTGGAGGGCAATGAGGATGATAGGGGACTGGAG
>VWYK01026316.1:1334-53302 GCA_013399775.1 Semnornis frantzii | reverse complement strand
AAGCCAATTTTTGCCTGCTTAGGTCCTCCACGACACCTATGTAGTTCATATTCTAAAATCTCCCTTTCAGAAAATCTCTATGTTTGCAGCAATCCCAGATTCATTAAGCTTTGTTATAAATTGTTATTGACATAGAGTAGGAACATTTTCAGAATTCCACTGTAATGCTGAAAGCCTTTTTCTATAATTTTCATTATAATCTTGCAGATCCAGTGGTGTACTGCCCTTGTACGAGGGCTGGCTGTATTGTGCTCCAAAATTCCTACTGCTGTTTTTGTACTACTTGTACCCAAGGTAGATGCCTACTTGCATGGTCACTCTCTCTGCCATTATTTTCAGAAATACATGCACTAGGCAAGCTGTCTGTAAGAAAAACAAATATTTATCAGCTCAGGCACAGCACCTACAGAGAAGGATGTTTATGTTCCTAAAGGTGACCATTCAAGCTTGTACCAGATTACAATATGCACACATTTCAGAGAAAGAAAAATTTTGGATGGCCTCCTGTTGAGTGACCAACTGCAATAAACTGAGCTCAGATTTCAGGTTCTGAATACTTGCTGTGAATTGCTTCCAAACCATCTGTATTCTTAAACTCTGGTTCCCCGAAACCTTGTACCTGCTCTACTCTTTGCAGATATCTCATTGACCAGCTTGAACTCTAAATTTAAATGACAAATATTTGACTTAATATTACAGGCAAATTTCCAGCTGATTTACTGTTTTTCCAGTTTTATCCAGTTTGACAAATGAAAGGGTAAATGTTTTATGATGTGTTCTTTGTTTACCTGTTAGCATCTTACGGATTTTCATGAAGTAAAAAAACACTTCAGCAAAATTCGAGCTGTAGGTAAAGTGAATTTATGTTGACCAAATATTGTTTTAGCTATTTAGAGAAGTAAACTGCCAGAATCTGTAAGGTGAAAGGGCTTCATTTTGGGAAACTGCTGTAAGTTACACATATTTTTGAGATTTTTTAGAAGCTGCAGATCTAGCCATAGACATTCAACAATTTACTTTTCCTTTACTATATTTGAAAATTGACCCCAAATGAGGAATCAGATTTGCATGGTGATCCAGTAATGTTTTCGTACACTGTACCCTACTTTCTCATTTTAAATGTGTCCTGCAAGTTTTATGAAGTTTGGTAAAAATCTTTCATTTACTTCAGGTCGTGTTTCTTTGTGTATATTTGAGTAGATCTGAAGTGCAGGGCAAAGCAAAACAATTCTTCATCTAATAAATTACAGATAGTTGCCTATTTCAGTGGTTATACAGAGCAGCAAAGTGAGTGACACCCACCGCTTGACTAGTTCACAGTGGGTGAAATCTGATTATGTGCCGGGAGATTTTGTGTGACTGTATTCTGAGTTAATCAAAGGAAAGGGTCTTAGGCCCTTTATTCATGCTTCTCTGGAAAGTTTCTCCTCAGTAGTTCACTTCATTACTGGGCACAATTTATTCCATCTGTGTTCAAACTGTTCTTCATGGTGCAGTTCTTCATCTCTTCCTTCTTTGGCTCAAGTAACAGTGCTGAATGCTAACTGGATTGAAATTTCTGCTGAGTGAAAATCACAAGTTGTACCTTCCTTTCCTACCTTTATTTTTTACACAGGCTTGTATTCCTTTAAGCAGAGCAGGTTTAATTGTCCAGTGATGCCTTTCGAGAGTAGGTGTTTCTAGTAGGTTTTAGGGCCACATAAATCACAGTCTTTGTGCTCTTTGAGCTATATCCATGACTGTCTTCCTTTGCTGCTTTAATTAATTTGAAGTGTTGAGACAGTCTGCATTTTCACCTAATCTCCAAGAAATGCATCTTGCTTGTTCTTGCTCTGAAATAGAATTTGCACAAAACATTTCAGGTGATACTGTGATGTATGTGGTAGCTCTCACTGCTTCCTGCTCTTACTGTGTAGGATCTTAGACTTTCTTCTAGTCTGTTTGGGCAGAAAATTGCTTCAAAGTACCTTTTAATATTTTCTCCAGCACTTTAAGGCTCCACACATTTCCAATATGCAAAATGTGTACCGTAGGCCTAAACAGAGAGCCAGATATGGATATTGACACACCGTAGTTATTTTGCTATCCTTTTGTTAAAGAATCCTCTTCACTTTCTAGATAACGTGACCAAATGTCAATAGCCACCCTTCCTTACATTGACTTGATCTGATCTGTTCTGTCAGATCAATTCCTGGTCAACATGCATATAGAATCATAGAATCATAGGATGGTAAGGTTGGAAGGGACCTCAAAGACCATCCAGTTCCAACCCTCTGCCATAGGCAGGGACACCTCCCACTAGTACAGGTCACTCAAGGCCTCGTCCAATCTGGCCTTGAACCCCTCCAGGGAGGGAGCAGCCACAACCTCCCTGGGCAACCTGTGCCAGTGTCTCACCACCCTCACTGGAAAGAACTTCCTCCTAATATCCAGTCTAAATCTCCCCTTTGCGAGTTTAAACCCATTTCCCCTCATCCCGTCATTACGAGACCTTGTCAATAGTCTGGAGGAATTCAATTGAGTTTACTGATGGCTTTTATTTTCAATATCAATATTATTTCTTAAAATCTACAAGTAAATTGTATTTGAAAGTGGAAAATGAAAGCCCTGAAATGCATCCTCCCAAAGAGTCAGCTATTGGTATCATTGCAAGGAACCCTAAAGGTCATTTATTTCCACCTCCCATGTCATGGACAGACACAGCTCCTGCTAAACCAGGATACTCAAGGTCCCACCCAGCCTAGCTTTGAACACTTCCAGGAGTGGAGCCTGCACAATGTCTGTGGGCAACCTATTCCAATGCCTCACCACTGTCATGGTGAAAAATTTCTTCCTAATGTCTAATCTAAATCTAAATCTGTCTTTCAGTAATAATAGTAACTCAGAAGTCATGAAATAACAAAGATTAGTAGGCCTGAGACAGCCTTGAATAATGTGTTAGTCCTGTTCAGGATGGTTAACAAATGCAAGCTGACAAGAAGTCGAGGTGAAATTTACCATAAATGATTGCAGACTCTTTCTTTTGTGTTCAGAAAGTGTATCTTTCTCTAGGAAGTTGAACTTAGATGTCGTTCATTGACTTTTTATGGTAATTTCTTTGTAAAAGTGGTTACTTGAGCACAATTTGGGTAAATACCTGTAGAAGAGGCAGTAGGTTTCTGTAAATGATACTGTATATGCAGAGTGATGGTGGTTCTTAGTAATCGTTGTCCTGAGCAATTACCTGTGCCTAAGAACAGTTGTTGAACTACTAATGTGTGCCAAACATCAGCAACATCAACTTGATTTAAAAAGAAAAATATAGTTACACAATCTACATCATGCACAACATCATTTTAAAAGCACATACCAGAATAGAAAAATGGAGTTAGTAAATACTCAAATTAAGATTACTTGTGCATTTGACTGGAAGAGGCTTCCTTTGCTTCACTACTTTGACCCAAACACAGAGTAGGAACACTGGAGAGCGTGAGGCATCCTATTTTCCTTCTCTTTGAATGCAAACCTTTTGTGGCCCAGCATGTTGGGGTGTTGCTCCTGAAAAGGATGTCCTACACAAATGGGTTGCTGTTGCAGAGTGTGTAATGGATTGAGCCTCAAAACTCGAGGATGTGCCTACTGTAAAGAGCATCAGGGAGAAAACCAGAAATCATAACTGCTGTTAATCTGGTTGATTCATATGCTAGTGGGAGCAACTGGTCTGTTATAGGGATAAATATTACATAAAAATGGTATAGGATGGCATAAATGATCACAGCTAAGATTTTAAAGAAGTTGAAGTTAGCTGTAACTGAGAAACAACTAAGAAACAAAAATCTTGAGACATGCCAGTTAGAAAATAACAGCCCAAAGTTATAAATTTGGTTGACATTGCTAAGCAACTGTAGACAATGTGGAATGTGACATTAATAAGAGAGATGTCCCAACTGGAGCTCTCAAAATTTCAGTGTACTCTCTGAGCTGACAACAGATGCACAGTCCATGACAACAGGCATGTGATGGTATAAACCTTTTTATGACATCAGTTGTAAAGCCTCTCTTCTACTGTAGCCCTCAAAAAGTGCAGATTCACACACTAGCGTGGAGGCATACTGCAAGAGGGGGGGTGTGGGGATGAATAGGAGTTGTCAGCCACTGTCACAGATAGAATCTCCATACCGTGAAACTGTGGGTGCAGGAAATGTGTGGGTGCAGAAAATAGTAAATTCAGGGAGGTCCATAGCTCCTTTGCAGACACAAGATAGAGTTTCATATGGAGTGTAGGAAAGAAGAAAATGATGAACTACGTGTTCCTGGTGCAGGTTGGGTGCTCTAGCAGGGAACCAGACATGCTGGTATGTTCTTTCTTCATACTATTTTGATGCTGGTATGTTCTTTCTTCATACTCTTTTGATGCTGGTATGTTCTTTCTTCATACTAGTTTGATGCTGGTATGTTCTTTCTTCATACTCTTTTGATGCTGGTATGTTCTTTCTCCATACTAGTTTGTATGGTATGGAAAGGTCTAGGGTGCATTTTTGCAATGGTCTGTATTGTGTATTGGGCTGGTGTGACTCCAGGTTTGTGGACTTGAAATGCTCCTGGGGCCTCCCTTCTTTGGAAGACTCGAGAAGCCTTGTTTTGCTGTTTGCAAAGAATACCTGTATGCTGTGTTCCAAACCTTCATAGCCATGTCAGTAACTGATTTGTAGGAAGTCTTTCAAGCCATTCTTGTCAAAGAGCTTCTATTGCAAAGGTCTCTATTAGAGGTGACAAACATTTTCACTTGGTAAAGGTGAGATAGAAACTGTAACGAGTAGGACAGATTGAATTCTGGATTGTGATAACATGAACTATATTGGATGCTGTTGTGCATTTGTCATGACATTGTTGTGATGTTCTGTTTGTCTCAGCAACAACTCGGAGTGCAGAGGAAGAGGAATGCCAGTGTTGGAGGTGTTAGGGCGAAATATGCAACGAGGGCTTTTTAGAAAGAAAAAAGGTCAAAAGAAATAGCTTTTCTGAAGGAGTGTGAATATTTGCATTACTGTGCAGTAAATGGCAGTTTCCAGGTGAGATTTTACTAGTTATCCAAGACAAATTTATTACATTACAGCTGGAGGGTGTTGGTACGTGAACGTCCCTTATCATCATTATCCACAGAGTGGGGCCAATTAATCTCAATGTTTTAAATTATCTGTTTACAACCTTGGGTATATCAGAACTTGCTACTGTGGTTCTTTAGCAGCTTGCATAGCCAGTCTGTATTTACTCTCTAAATCCTCAGTATTTGATTTGAAGTCTTTTGATAGATTTAACTGATCATTCAGCCCACAAATGCTCTTTTCTGAAATGAGCTCACTGCTCAGTTAGCAGTACTGTCAACAACCTGCTGTCCTTCTGTACTTGAGGAAAGTCAAATAAATTGCATACAGGGTTTTGGTTTTGAGCGGAAGTTTGTTTCTTTTCCTTTTCCTTTTCCTTTTCCTTTTCCTTTTCCTTTTCCTTTTCCTTTTCCTTTTCCTTTTCCTTTTCCTTTTCCTTTTCCTTTTCCTTTTCCTTTTCCTTTTCCTTTTCCTTTTCCTTTTCCTTTTCCTTTTCCTTTTCCTTTTCCTTTTCCTTTTCCTTTTCCTTTTCCTTTTCCTTTTCCTTTTCCTTTTCCTTTTCCTTTTCCTTTTCCTTTTCCTTTTCCTTTTCCTTTTCCTTTTCCTTTTCCTTTTCCTTTTCCTTTTCCTTTTCCTTTTCCTTTTCCTTTTCCTTTTCCTTTTCCTTTTCCTTTTCCTTTTCCTTTTCCTTTTCCTTTTCCTTTTCCTTTTCCTTTTCCTTTTCCTTTTCCTTTTCCTTTTCCTTTTCCTTTTCCTTTTCCTTTTCCTTTTCCTTTTCCTTTTCCTTTTCCTTTTCCTTTTCCTTTTCCTTTTCCTTTTCCTTTTCCTTTTCCTTTTCCTTTTCCTTNTCTTTTCTTTTCTTTTCTTTTCTTTTCTTTTCTTTTCTTTTCTTTTCTTTTCTTTTCTTTTCTTTTCTTTTTGACTTTCTATTAATTTTGTGAAATAGCAATACTGAACTGGTTCATTTAGCCAAGTATGTTTTAAGTGAAATCTTTTTGATTTCATGAACTTTTCTGCATATGCAGTGACACTGGAACAATCTGACCTGGCTGGAATAAAAAAGTTAACCTCACGTTTCTGACAACAGCTGCTCATGAGCCACAACTTTACCTTTCTGCCAGCTCCAGCGCAGATCAAACTCCCATAAAATCACAGAATAACTCAGATTGTAAGGGACTTCACATCTTCAGTGGGATTTTCAATTTGTCTAAGCTTCAATGAGAGTTCATCTCTTACTAGACTGCAGAGATCTGGGAGTTGAAGGAAAGGATGTTTTCATTTGTCCTGCTGTTCATGACATGAATTAGGGATTTGTGGTTTTCCTTTCGTCTTTATCCTAAAATTTTGAGTATGGCCGATAAAAGGAATAAAAGATTTTTGACATCCTGCAGGAACAAGAGGTAACAGGGATGCTAAAGAAGGAGGAAATACATAAGTATCCAGAGATGAGGTGGAGTCAAGAAATGAGAGATCTTGGGATTTGCTGGAAGGTGGTATGTGTGGAAGAATGAAAGCTGGCTTTGGCACAGGGGAAAGCATAAGAAACTGTTCCTGGTGACAGGGAGAAAAGTGAAACGAGAAGAGGAAGACAATTGAAAGGGCAGAAGTGATGTGAGGGTGTTAGGGACATGGTGAGCTGCCTCTGCCCTGGAAGAAGGTGACCTCAGGGGACAAGCTGTTCCTCAGTCATAGAGAAAGGGTTGTGGGCTTCATGCAGCCCTGATGTTGTGGAGAAGGAGGAGCTGACTAGCTAGAAAATCAGCATGGCATAAGAGGTAGAAGCAAGGAGGAAGTTCTGGACTTTTGCAGTGAACTCATTCTATGGAGTCAAGACCAACTTTAATCCCATATTTCTTATGGTAACTTCACTAATAATGCCAGCTTCTCAGCACTGCAAAGTGAACCCAGATACATCAGATTCATTATATTGAATTCAGATCTTGAAATGCATATGAGTGCATCATGAGTGTAGTACTCCCTGCTCCCAAAACTGGTGCCGTATTTTGCCTGAATAGCACATAAGACATTTTTACATAGTGCAGCTTTCTTGTTCCAACCTTTCAGCTAAATACTGCAAAACACTGACAACAAGAAAATAGTTTTGCAAGGAAGCAGAAGTATTTTATGACAAAAGCAGCATTTGGAGTAACATTCTGGAAGAGCACAGACACTTTCTTTTCCCCCTGTCAGTCTCATTAAAGTCTCTGAGAGAATTTTTTGTACCATGTCTCGCAGTTGGAATACCTGTCTCCAAACAGCTTTCTCTAGTGGAAAATCCAATTTAATCTCAAACAGGTTTATCAGTTCTGCACTGCTTTTTTTCTCCTATTGGAAAATAAAATAAAAAGATTGTATGTCAACTCGACCACAAGGTGTAAAGCTTCTGAGCTTGCATTAATACATTTATGCATCAATTACATGTTTGCACATTCATATATGTATAGCTGAAGGCAACCTCTTTGTAGACTAAGGTTTATTTATGCTGCACAGAATACATCTTTCCACTTGCTAGCTTCCTTGAAAGGCAGATTTTTTTTTCCCAGAGATTGTCCAGGTTTCAGGTCTTCATGAGATGAAACTTCATTTCTTGTTCAGGGATAAGGAACCACAGAAATTAATAAAACGTCTACCTGGAAACGCTATATGCATTTATTTACCTTAAGTCAACTTTTAACTTATTTTTTTCACTGTATGCTTCCCTCGATGGAGAGGGTTTGTATGCACTCATTCATGCTGTGCTTTCTACAAAGTAGGGTGGCTTTGAAGAGCCGAAAGGCAAAGGAAAGATTTACTGAAGCCTTTTGTTTTAGATCTACAATTCAGGAAATATTTAAACAGGGTTATTTGAAAATTGCTGCCTCCTGCTTCTTTCTGGGTTAAAGATGTAGACACCTGTGCCAAGTTGTTGGCATCCATGTGCAGCCAGCTCTGGAGCTTCGGTTTTGCTTAGCTGCCCTTGACCTGCATCACCTGGGACCTCACACCCTCTTCAGGTTGCTGTTCTGAGGACTCTTTGCTTTCAGCTCTGAGCTGTGCTGTGGGTGTGCCTGTCTCCAGTCCTGGATGGATTTTGGTCTATCACTTACTGTTTCCACGATGGCTGATATTTTTTTTTATTTTTGTTTTAATTGATTATTTGGTTTTTCTGTTATGCTCAGATACACACAGCTGGGGGCTGCGTGAGGATGAGGTCTCTGGAGCAGCCAGTGACTCATTTTCCCTGTGGTGCAGCTGCTCCCTGCTGGTTGTACCCTACTGGCCTCACACCACTGATTTGCCTGTGGCACCTTACTGCCTTCAAACGACATCACGCCAGCTCTGTGTGTTCACTTCTGTGTGCTAGGAATGTGCTGCAGAGGGCTGGAGGGGCTGCCTGCAGGAAAGGCCCTTTGTAGCTCCTCATGGCCTGGTTTGGGGACAACTCTGTCACCTCCAGAGAAGGGAGATCAACTCTCACAAGTATGAATTTCAGAAGGAAAAAGAGTCTGGAAACAGAAACCCTATATCGTTTTTAAAAAGCAGCTGTGTAGTGGTACCCATAGGAGAGAGTGCTTACCTTGGCTATGAAATAATGCCCATAGCTAAAAAACTTTTGGCACTGTAAATGATCACACATTTCATTTCAAGGTATTTTCTCTTTCCTTCGGACAGCGTTGTACAGCTCTATTTCTCAAAACATGACACTAGTTAATACTGCACCAAACACTTAAAAATAAGACTAATCATAGAATAGTTTCAGTTGGAAAAGACCTCTAAGATTATTGAGTCCAACCATTCACCTGACAGCACCATGGCCATTAAACCGTGTCCCAACATGTGACTCCACCACCTCCCTGGGCAGCCTATTCCAATGTGTGACCACTCTTTCAGTGAAGAAATTTTTTTTCTAATATCCAATCTAAACTTTCTCTGCCACAATCCGAGGCCACTTTTTCTTCTTCTATCATTTTATACTAGGGAGAAGATCCCAACACCCATGTATTGGGTTTGGCTGAGCTGGAGTTCATTGTCCTCAGAGCATTAGCCACTGCTGACTCATGTTGAGGCAGCTGTCAGTGAGTACACCCAGGTCCTTTTTTTGCTGAGCAGCTTTCCAGCCACTCTGCCCCAAACCTGGAGCATTGGTGGGGCTCTTGTGATCCAAGTACAGGGCCTGGCACTTTGTTTTGTTAAGCCTCATAGAATTGCCCTCAGCCCATTCATCCAGTCTGTCCAGATCCCTCTGCAGACTTCCTGCCCTCCAGGAGATTTATGCTCCCTCTCAAGCTACAAAATTAACTGGGGGTGCACTCAATCCCCTCATCCAGGTCACTGATAAAGATACTAAGTAAGGCTGTCCCCTGACTAATGCAACACTAAGAATGAAAAGTACTGCACAGGCAGGAAATATCAAGGGCCTCGCTTCTTCTGGAACCGTTCACTGTGCTGTTATGTATCCTCTTGCATATTTTATGATGTACTGAGGCAGCATACTGCTAACATGTTTGATAAGGCCCAGGTTTATGAAGGCAAGAGGAACAGAGAAAAAAACATGTTCTTGTAATAAATCTTGTCCCAAGAGCAAGTTGTTTTACCTTTAATCACCTGTTTGGAAGTGGATACAAAGCTTTATCTGGAGCAAGTGTAAAACCTCTGTGCTGTATATTTACACTGACCCCTTCCCTTGCCATGCATGTTGCTGTCGATAGCCTCACTTCAGCTCTGCCTGCAGGCTTGCCCTCACTGGCCATGCAGTGGCCACAGGCTGGGCCTCCCAAGCTGCATGCTGGGAGCACAGTGGGGATGAAGCAGCCTTTGGGGACGAGGATGCTGCTGTGAAGAGATGCTGGCCCTTCTGAAAGCTCTGGTAGGTGTGAGAGGGATGAACACTGGGAAGAGAACTAAGAATAGAAATTTTTCAATCCTAGTAGTGAATGTATCAGTGTTAGGAGAGGCCTAAAGTGCAAGATCAATATTTTTTCTGTCAGCTTTGCTGCTGGTGCCTGCCTGTTGATAGAGAAACTGCAGCAGCTTGTGCTGATGCTTCCTCATATAGAATGAATTACAGACTCACAGAATGGTTTAGGTTGGAAGGGACCTCAAAGACCATCTAGTTCAGCTCATCTAGTTCAGCTCATCTAGTTCAGCTCATTTAGTTCAGCTCATCTAGCCAGTGTCTCACCACCCTCACTGCAAAGAACTTCTTCCTAACACCCAGTTTAAATATCTCCTGTGCCAGTTTAAGCCCATTTCCCCTCATCCTGTCATTACAAGACCTTGTAAATAGAATCATAGAATGGTAAGTTTGGAAAGGACCTCAAAGCTCATCCAGTTCCAACCCCCTGCCATAGGCAGGGACACCTCCCACTAGTACAGGTCACTCAAGGCCTCATCCAACCTGGCCTTGAACACCTCCAGGGAGGGAGCAGCTCAACCTCCCTGGGCAACCTGTGCCAGTGTCTCACCACCCTCACTGCAAACAACTTCCTCCTAACATCCGGTCTAAATTTCCCCTCTGCCACTTTAAACCCATTACTCCTCATCCTGTCATTACAGCAAGTGATGTATCAAGCAGTGATGTCTCCCACAAAGAGCTCCCATCATCAGGCTGAGCCAAGAGCATAAGCAACAAAACCTAACCTAAGTAATGATCAAAAATGCTTGCTAAGTCAGCCCAGGGCCAACCCAGGAATGTGGGCAGCTGTGTTCAGAGGGTAGATTACAGCCTTGGTGGTCCTGGATGGTGCTGGGTTTCCTGTGCTAAGCCCAGCTGCAATGGTGCTGTGAGACTGAAACAACAGGAAAAAGGTTTTGTGGGGTTTTGTGTCATGTGTCAGTACCTGGGTTGGGCATTTTCATTGTGCAGGATGGGAAATTCCAGGTTGAGAGTTGCATCTGACAATGCCACCCCAGCTTTTGATTGTGAGTGGCCATTTGAAATGGAAGCCTGGAGCTCTACTGGAGATGCTACTCTGTAGGTTGCATTTTCAGTCTGGGCAAATCTTATATGGCAGTTTCCAGGAATCAGAGCCTTCATTGTTATGTTATTTTCACTTGCGTATTAACTGATAATTAGCATTCTGTGTGACCATGTCTGCCACCTGGGATATACTCCATTTACTGAGAGTCCTTAGAAACACTGGTAGTCTTCCACTTCATAATCTGAGCTACATTTGAGGTGAAGTGATCTTTGCTCGCATTATAAATGTTTATTTCCTGCCTCTACTGTTTGTAAATTTAATTTATAATGATTTGCTGCTGGTTATTATCAAGTATAATGCACTCCTTTGTAGAAAATAATTAGAATAATGTATTAGGGTTAGTTGTGAGTCTTCTTGGTAATGTGCCTGTGGGCATGCCATTTGTCATTGGTTTTGATACAGAAGAAGAGGTTATAACAGCAATGCAGATGATCCAGGCAAAATATTCAACAAGACTTGGTTGAATCTTCACATTATTTTTTAAACACTGTAGTAAAAGCATGATAGGTGATGGAGCTGTGCTGTTATATAGCACGGAAATCTGTGTAGTGCCTGGTTTGAGAAATTTTCCTACAAGCTTAAGCTGCAGAAAAGGCCATTTGAAATAAGTACTGGTGAGGGCTAGACTTGCTGCAGTAACATCTTTGATTTTCACAGCTTTAATGGCAAATCTGCTTCATTTGTTGCTGTAAATATTACGTATGTTAGATGATCAGTGTTGGGGACTTCTGATGTAAGAGTTCTTGGCAGTTGTTTGAAGGTGATCTAAGCTCGTAATTTTTTTTTTTAATTTTTTTTTTTGCTGGGGGAAAAAAAAGCTCTGTATGATGGAAGAACACTGAGCAGGAAAGCATTTTATGTGATCCCTGAATAGCAGTAATATTTTCATGCTAATGATATCTACCTGATTGCTAGATGTCACTGGAATAGGTTTGCTTTCTTTTGACACATACAGCAGAATTGAAAGGAAGCCATTGATGTGGATGATATCAGTGTGTTCAGCTGTCACATCTGACAAAGCCCAGCTGAGCCAAATGAGGGGCCTGAGTTCAAAGAGATGCATCTGTGTGCATCTACAGTCAACTCTGTGTATAAATCAGTGTCCATTTACTCCTCTGACCTTCACAGTCACCTGCAAACTTTAGATGATGATCCTGCACTCTACTCTGCATGGGTAGATTAGAGGGAGAGACCTTACAGGAGCAGATCAGAAGCCACAAAGAGGACCCTTGCTATATTACACAGTAAACCTTAGTACCCTGTCACATCCTATCTCCTGGTAGTAAATGTTTACTTGATTGTCTGAAACTACGCTTAAGTAGTAACCAGTAAAAAAACCCCAAAACTTCACAGGCATTTGGCACCTTGTTTGGGTTTTCTTGCACTTATTTAGGTATTTGCTATGTTGATTTAAATAAAACTACATTTTCTTCTGCTCTTGCTCTCTCCGAAGGGTTGATATCTTTCTCTCTTTTAGCCTTATAAACATTTGGTATGTTGGGAAATGTATCCACTTCAGTGCTTAGGAACATCAAAAGAGATGTTGTGTTCGCATCAGTGATCAACACTGAGTATCAAGTAGTATTTGGGAAAGAATCTGGCATATCCCTCAGTGACTTATCTGGGAAGTGTGAATGGCATTTAATAAAACAGATTTTCCAGCAAACGACAGGCCAGAGCCTTGAAGCAAAAAGTACTTCTGCCCTGTGCCAATCATTCAGTTTCTTCCAGCTCAGTGATTTATACCATGTAAAATGTTGTTGTATTTAAAACTGGTCCACATTGCCCTGATGGTAAGGTGTCAAATCCCTCACTGAAGTAATATAATAAAAGAGAAAAACTTGAACACTAACCAGAGTTGGATTGCTCATCACTGCATAGCCTGCCTGCTTGTCTTCCTGCAATTATTGTCAGATACTAAGAATTCCTTGATGAAATGTTACTTTAAATCTTCCTTAGAGAAATAAGAAAGTTGGGGTTTGTTTGTAGGGCTCTATGTGTGTGTGTGCAGGTGATAGTTTACTTCAAAGATGTATAAAGCAAAGGAGTTGTGCCATGGAAGTTGATTGCAAAGTTAACTTTTCCAGAATTATTGCCTGAATACTTTGGCACAGGACGCTTAAGTTTCTAGTTTGGTTACCTGTGTGGGGAAAGATAATTTGTTGGTCTGATGGGATTGTACAACCATGGAAAAGTTCTCTTGGAAAATCAAACAAACCATTACTGTAGTAAAAGAGAAGTGATAATTTTTCTTATTGCAGTTTGATCTGCTTGGGCTTATCTTTCCTCTCCGGGATCCCTTCAAGTGAGATTTTGTCTCTGGCTGTATTCCCATACAAATCCACAGCCAATCCAAAGGCATCTCTTTACCTTCCCTGCTCCCTTGTGCTTACCCTACTGTTAGCTCTTGAGTTTTAATTTCATTTCACTCAACACATCCTTCTTTATATTATTGCCAGTAACAATAGTCTCGTTGCCTAGTGCACCTGCCAAGCTTAAAAGTGTAGTGTAGACAAGATGCTCTTGAATTCTAATATTCTAATATTTTGAATTATAACATTCACTACACACTGCACAAAGCACTAATATTCGGTGTCCTCTTTACTTCAGCTAATGAAATTATAAAACCTTATACAACTTAAATTTTAACAAATTAGATATCCAGTAGCAAATATGTTCTTTTCTCTTTTCCCCCAGAATTGCTGTTCACAGGAGATACCATAAACTACTACTTAGCTAAGCGGGAAACACGCTTTCCATTTTAACTTTCTTTTTGCCACAACCCTGAATGTAAATATTGTTCTAAACACCTTTTGAGAGTTTAAATCACACTGCTAGCTACATCAGCATGCTCCATCACAGAGAATAGCACCTTATTCTTCCAAGGTTCTATCTTCTTTTCCACAGATCATATTAGTTTTCTGTGGAAAAGTAATGTTTGGCACAATATTGTGACATTAAGCAAGTTCAGTTGTGTTTTGCAGTTGTTAATTACCCCTACAAGGTGGATAAGAAGTCTGTGGGGAATTCCTTAAAAGAGAATTGCTTTGCCCTTGGGATGTGTATTACCATATGGAAAGCAGGCTTATGTTCTTAGTTAATTATCTTTGTTGTTTCAGTTCATTTAAAGGAAATGTAATAATTTGTTGGTTGTTAGTACCTGTGTGTTTTAAAATGGGAAGCTGTTAGAATAATAAAGAACCCAAGGGTATGCTTACAGTACTCCAGAAAGACACTTTCAATTATTTTTTCCCAAGACATTAATTTTTCTAAGCACAACTGACAAAAAATATTAAACAAAGGTGATATACAGCATCTTTGGGAAAGTGTCTTTCAGTATTACTCTTTTTTTTTGTTTGTTTGTTTTGGGTTTTTTTGTTTGTTTGTTTTTGTTTTGCAGATAGCTTAAAACCTTTTTACTAATAATGATCACATTCCTATTCTGTCTGCAAGACTGGAATTACACTGAATTTGATAGCTTTGAGCAACAAAATACCAAAGCAATAATTAAAAGTGAGTAAGGTGGTTGTACTTACTCTTGTCTCATGAAAATGTGAGGGTCGTGGAAACAGGTGAGGGAAAAACTCAGTATTATAATAAACAAATGGATATGATCCTTTTGAACGGATGAGAGCCTGGGATTATTCTACCTGGCTGGTGACAGGATACTGCTTCTCTCATGGTAAAACAGAGTTCTTAGCTTTATAAGGTGTTAGGAAGCTCTTTGTTGTTTGGAGGGCAGTGCACATCTTGTGGAGCTGTGTGGGCAGCCAGGGATTTGACTTCTCTAATAGGCTCACGTCTGCGGTCGGGCCTCAGGCCACTCTTGTTTTGCTACTCCTGCTGCACTTATTGCTGCACAGTTCCATTAACTTTTGGCAATACTTGGAAAAGCTTTGGTTTCTATTCTTTAAGGTAAAATTAGGGCAATTTTTCCCTTTCAGTCAAAATAAAATTGCAGTTTATCATTATTTATGATTTGTAGCTTTTGCTAGCCAAGTATGTTTTATCAAAGCTTATGAAAACAAAGGGCGAAATTGAAGAGGTTATTCCACTGATTTCAAGTAGTTGCCTTAGATTTACCTCCCTGTGACCGAGAGCAAGAAGCATCAACTAAATAAAAGAGCAATTATTTCCAATGCCCTCAGAAATTAGTAGGTGTACTGTGTTTCATTCTCTAGAAGAAAACAAAATCAGCTCTAAGCATTTCTACCCCAACCATTACTTTAGGAAATCATTAGGACTATCCAAAGTTGAAATCAAGAATGATTGGGAACTTACTACACAGGTCCTACATTTCTACAGGTACTTCACCTGGCACTGGGTTGCAACAGAAAGGATAAACCTCATTTAGGGGAGAAGGAATTGAACAGTTGGCACCTGCTGCTTAGATGAACACAAGAAGTGCATGACTAAGACGTTCTGAAATGGAAAAAGACTGGAGGGGAATTAAGGAACCCCGTTCCTTCCCATGTCACTGAACAGGTAAATCGGCACATGCATTCTCTACAACATAGTCAGCTCCCCTCTACTGGATACTGGAAGAACAAATAGACCCTTCTTTCAGTGTTCACAGGCATGATTAAACATGTTCAAATGTGTTCTCAAAGGAATTTCCTGGACTTGGAATGGACTTCATCTACAAATCCTTGCTTAAAACTCTCATCAAATTGCAGTATTTTTTCCCTCTCTTTGCTACAGATAGCTTGCTACAGACATATATTTAAAGTTAGAGCAAATCAGAAAAAGCAACCTAAGAGGGTCACCACCTTTGCTAACAAACCAGTCTTGCGTGTGTCCCAAGCCATATGTGCTGCCTTTGTCACCTTTAAGCTTGCTTTGTATTCCAGTTAGCCGCACAGATCCAGGATTGCTCAAGTGTAATTGAGGGCAAGATTTGGTCAGGAGAATCTTGTCGCCGATGCTGCCTCTGCGGTGTGAACCAGAAAGAGCACAGCTTGACTTTCATATGCCTGAGGTTGAGTTTGCAGAAAGCTGAGCAAACTTGCTCTGGAAATGCCAGTCACTCCCCAGAGGAGAACTGTGATTGAATTTGGTATAATGGCTGGTTCTGATGGCATTAACCAGCTCGGGTCAGACAGTGTCTAAACCAGCACCTCCTTGCAGTCAGTAGATGTTGCCGTTAGGAAGCTGTGCCCTGTGCCAAGGCCAGCAATGCCACTGTGAAATTCTAACTGACCTTTCTGTGGGGACACTTCCTTTCCACATTTGTATGGGCCTTGCCTAGTTAGAGTAAGTCTGAGGTGGGGTGGGTACAGGTGTTTCACCCCAGGTAGCAAAGCATCTGTGGCTAAAGAGGTTTTATTTTGTGTTTCTCCCCTTTGGCAATTTGTCACACCGTGTTATTAATAGCATTCAGAAGAAAAGAAAGCAAATACATATTCTGTGGAATGGAGATATTTCTGCTGTCTTTGGGGAATTGCTTTGGGGGTGTGTGGGAGTATAGATTGCATTTATGTACTTCACATTCCCAAATCCACGACTGCCTTATCAAACTGGGGTTTCGCTAGACTCATGGGCCAGACATATGACCTCCGTATCTGAAAATAGATGCATCTGGTTCTGAGATATTGTTTTCATCTAGTCTTTTAATTAAATATCTTTACACACCAAGAAACTGGCTTACATTGTGAAGCTGTTACCTGCAAGATTTTATTGCTGCTTGATTTCTATAATATCTACTTTTAAAAAAATCAATTGAATGCAGAATTATTTTATTCAAGTAATACAGAGTTATGATTCTCACTTGTTACGAACACTGATTTGAGGTTGGTTGGTGGTCATTTTATAGTGCTTTCCAGGTAAGGTGGCAAGAGATAAATATATCTTCTGAGCTGCTATTTTAAGCATCATAGCTACAAATAAGAGTGACAGTAGCTTGCAGTTTAGGTCATTTAGTACATCCTAGGTAATGCATGATAGAACAAGCACAGGCTGAGGTTAGATATTGCCCTGCCTTTCTGACTTGAAGAGAGCAGCCTGTTTTGGTGCTTAAACTTATCTAAATAGCTGTTAGCCATTGGTTTGGCTATTTTATAATCCTTTCTTCTCAGTTAGGAGGATGTAAATTTATGTTCACAAATTACTTGACTTGTCATGTATAAATTTCCTGTCAGATGTTGTTTAGATTGACTAAGATGTCATTTGATCCATAATAACAGGGAGGAAGGAAGGGAGGGAGGGAGGAAAGAAGGGAAGGAGGGAAGGAGAGGNCGGAAGGAAGGAAGGAAGGAAGGAAGGAAGGAAGGAAGGAAGGAAGGAAGGAAGGAAGGAAGGAAAAAAATGCCAACAGCATGTTCATTTGAGTGCCACCACAACAGAATGGAATAGAAGATGGCTTGGGTTTACAGCCAGAAGTAGTGCAATAGGAATTTTATTTGCTCCACTATTTCATATTTCTCTCAAGCCAGTGACATGCCAAATGGTGCCCAAGTGACAGTTCTGTAGTATAATGCTTCCCCAGAGCAACCTTCTGCCCAGCACAGCTATGGCTCCTAGATCTCTCCAGATCACTACTGCTGAAGTCAAATTTTGTGAAGTAGCCTGTTGGAGGTTCAACTGTGGGCAGCTGAGGCTACGGGTTCATACTAGAAGGAATTAGTTTGAGGTGAAATGTAGTCCTGAGCAGAGATGTAGCAGATGTTTGACTGGGCAGAAAGCTATCAACTGTATGCATGGACACCTTAAACATTTTAAATTGCCCAGAGATAATAAATAGGCAGTGGATAAGCCTGATTTTACCCTGCACAGAGAGACCAGGTCTGGCTAAGGGTTAAATGAGACTTGGTGCTCATTGCACTGGCATCACCTGGAATCTCTTTGTCTGGTATTGGAGGCAGCAGACAGAAGAGGAGGCAATATAGCCTTTGTCAGTTTTGCTCATGGTTGAGTTCAAAGAGCGAGATGGAGAAAATAACCGTCGTTCAAAGGCATCTGGCCATTCATCTGTATGGACTGCAGCAGTGTGGGGATGTCCTTGCTGTGTGCTCAGCTGCCTCTGGCAGCCTGCAGGTTTTTCACTTTAGAGCAAAAAAATCACAGCAGCAGCTCCAGGAATTAACACTTGAAAAGTTGATTCTCCCCACCCCCAGCTTGTTTTCTCGATGGATCATCTATAGGAGAGGGAGGATTTAGGACAAAAAGATTTATTGAAGATGTTAAGCTGTATCACTGAAAAATGGGCAGGAAAACACCTCAACAAGCTGTGTGAGGACCTCAAAGGCCATTTAGCTGGAGAGAAGCTGCAGGGTGTTCTGAGCATGGAGCACAGAGGAGCAGGAGAAATGCAATGCATTAGACTTTAATGAGCATTACACAAGACCTTCCTAAAGTATTGATTAACCAGGCATCAGGGACTTTTGAACCTTAAATGCCTGCAAAAGCATGCAGGGTTTCAAAGACTCATCACTGCTTCACAGAATAAGAATCAGGTTCTGCGTAAAATGACTGAATACGACAAAGTCTTTGGTACAGCTATTTTGGGCTACAAAGGGCCTTTGAGTGCTCAACAATAGCATTGGTGTTGGAAACCCAAGAAGAAAGAAGAACAGAAAAGCCATATATTCTGAACATCATCTACCTGACATTTATGCTTGGCTAGGAGAGAATGAAAAGATCCAGATAAAACATGGTGCTGCACACACACACAAAAAAAGTCTTTATCTCATTTACATCCTCACCTCCCATTTGGAGAGACTTTTTAGAAGTTAGGACCATGAGGAAGAAAAGATATAATTAACAATACCTATGCCTAACATTTTCAGGCTTCAGTACTTCATGTTCTTGGGACTGTGATCATTTCCATAGGCTGGTAGTACTGTACCAGTGGTGTGAATGTGCTTCAGTACTTCATGTTCTTAGGGCTGTGATGACTTTTATAGACAGGTAGTACTTTACCAGTGGTGCAAATGTGATGCAATTGTGCTCCACTCGTCATCCAAGACAGCAGCCCTGAGTAGGTCCAACTGTTTGCTGCAAGTCACCATGTCTGATGATGACTGGATGTGTAAAGTGGTTAAAGCAGACTCACTGAAGAGACCCTAGGAGAAAGCAATTGTTAAGATTATAAATGTAATTATACTCTTGGCATTTGGTGTGTTCCAAAAACTAACCACTTTTGGTTGTCTTCATTCTCAAAACTTGTAAAAACAATGGAGATATAATCCAATAATTTAAAGTAAATTGTATGGATTTCTGAACTGCAAAATTCAGGAGGCTTATATATGGAGAGAGGGGTGTGTGTGCATATGTAAATTTTATATATATATATATGTGAGGTTTATATATATATAGAGGTGTGTGTATATATATATATTATACACACTATACTATATATATGAGTAATATACACACCACACTATGAAGGTAGAGGTATTTTTCATAGAATCATAGAATGGTAAGGTTGGAAGGGCCCTCAAGGATCATCTAGTTCCAACCCCCTGATATAGGCAGGGACACCTCCCACTAGTACAGGTCACTCAAGGCCCCATCCAACCTGGCCTTGAATACCTCCAGGGAGGGAGCAGCCACAACCTCCCTGGGCAACCTGTGCCACTGTCTCACCACCCTCACTGCAAGGAACTTCCTCCTAACATGCAGTCTAAATCTCCCCTCTACCAGTTTAAACCCATTTCCCCTCATCCTGTCATTACAAGACCTTGTCAATAGTCCCTCCCCAGCCTTCCTGTATCCCCCTTCAGATACTGGAAGGCTACTTCAAGGTCTCCTGGAAGCCTTCTCTTCTCCAGACTGCAGAGCCCCAACTCTTGTAGCCTGTCCTCATAGGAGAGCTGCTGCAGCCCTCTGATCATCTTCGTGGCCTCCTCTGGACCTACTCCAACAGTTCCATGTCCTTCCTGTGCTGGGGGCTCCAGAACTGCACACACTTACATATATATAAGGTTTATATATATAGGTGTGTATATATTATACACACCATGCTATATATATGTATAATATACACATCACACTACAAAGGTGGAAAAAACTACATTGGATGTATAAGAATTAAATGCTAATTAAGAAGTCTGGCAACTTGGCCAGAGAAGACAAGCATCAAAAATAGAGCAACATTATCCGAATTTCCAAACACTCTGGCAAACCAGTTGTGGGGTGTTTTTTGTTCACATGACACCTGTTGCACCTACAAATGCTCAAGCAGATGGAATAAGACTGAAGCTGAAAGGATCAAGTTCTGGAATAAAATATTTCCATCATATTAAAAAAAAAAAAAAAAGAAGAAGAAAGGGAAAAAACAAACAAAAAAGAGCATTACTAAACTGTACTAAAGGCAACAAAAAATCTGAAGAAAGCAAAGTAAAATCAGCAGAACATGAACTTGTTTCTGGCAGAGTGAAACACTGCAAGCCTTGCAGAACATGCTTACTTTAACAAAGAGATGTTGGTACAGGGATAATGACCTGGGATGAGCCCAATACTGCAATAAATGATGCTGGGATAAAGTGTGACTGAAGTCACAGTTTGCATGATTAGTATCCTTTTGATCTTTATATAAGCAACAAATTGTCCATTAGTGCAAATCTTGAGGTTATGTTTACTACTTCTCTGCACTCAGGAAAATCTCATTGCTGGTTGAATCTGGTTGATCTGCTATTTCTCCACTGATTAATTTGGCCCAAGGTGATTATGTGTCTGATTAAAATGCAAGATTTTTTGCAAATACCTGCTATGTTATCAGGAAAAGAGGCATAATTTTGATTAATTACCAACTAAGCAGAAGCAATTAAAGTTTTTGGTGTTTGTTTTTTTTTTTTTCTTTCTTAATTCTATCTCTTCCTTCAGCACTTCACTTAGTTTTCAGGTTACCTTTGGACAGTTTGCTCTGCTGTGGGAAACTGCACAGAATGAGAATCAATGTCTAGTCCAGCAGAGCATTAGCAAAACATGTCCATGCCTCCACGTGACTTGCAAATATCTTTTTTTTTTTTTCTGATGTGATTCACTAGGAAAGAGAATGTAGCAGAAACAGTGTTGCTAACGTTGGAGTGTACTTGCAATTAACAGCTTTTACAGCTAACTTACATCCTTACCTCTCTGTGACATTTAAGCACCCACAGAAGGCACTTTTTTTCTCTTGGTATATTCTAACGTGAATGTTATCCTTTAATTGTAAGCAAGCGGAAGCGAATTACTAGCAGCAGAGAAACTTGCTGCAGCAAACAAAAAAAAGAATATGTATTCAAAAGGTTTCACTTAACAAGGCTTGTTCATCTTTGTACCAGACCTCCTACGTTTCAGCCGTGCTTGCTTTCTCCTGGGAGCTTTTGAATCCATTGTCAGTCTGTAAAATTGCAAAGAAGAGTGAGTTAAAACCTATGTAGACGCTAGAAATTTCCTATTATAAATCATCTCTGCCTCAGTAGATTATCTGCATATCCATCCGTTGCCAAATGTTCTGAAACCTTTTCATCCTGTCACAGTTTTCTTCTCATACTTCTTTAGTGCATTTAACAACTGGGAAGTTTGCCTGAGTAGTGCTGCATAAGAGAAAGGAAATTCTTGTAGAGGAGATGGGGAAAAGGTACACCAAGCAAGTGTGTAATGTTGATTTGCAGATTCAATTCCTGCCTAAATAAACAAATGGCTGGATAGAGGTAGTGAACAGGACATTTTACCAGATGATTACATTATTATAATATTCAAAGAATAAAGACTCTCTTACTCTGTTACTCTTCCACACATTTAAGTCTGTCAAATTTCACTTAAATGAGATGGTATTTGGGAAGATGTATGTATGGGAATATGTCAGTTATTAAAGGCCAGATCCTGCAACAGGCTCCAGGATTAGTCTTGTAATTTGTTAGAACAAAACAAAGCTTTTCCTTTCTTCTGAGGAGAGGCTGAGGGAGCTGAGGGTGTTCAGCCTGGAGAAGAGGAGACTTAGAGGGGGCCTTATCACTCTCTACAACTACCCAAAGGGAAGTTGAAGTCAGGTGGGGGTCAGGCTCTTCTCCCAGGCAACTTGTGGCAGGACAAGAAGGCATGGTCTGAAGTTGCACGAGGGAAGGTTAGGTTGGCTATTAGGTGCCACTTTCTCATGGGAGGGATGATTAGACACTGGAATGGGCTGCCCAGGGAGGTAGTGGAGTCACCATCCCTGGAGGGCTTTAAGAAAAGATTGCATGTGGCACGTGGTGATGTTAGGTTATAGGCTGGAGTTGATGATCTTAGAGGTCTTTTTCAGACTCGGTGACTCTGATTCTTTAGAAATTTTAATTGTTTTGTAAGAAGCAGTAGCAGAGCAGCTCAGCAATCATTTTCCATTAAGTACAAGTCTGGATTAGTTATAACATATAACAAGGTGTAGAAACAAGTAAAACTCTGTAGAGGTAAGAAATTATCAGACCTTTACTGGATTCTGTTTATGAGGATGATTTCTAAGCAGCAATATGGTAGGCCAGAACAGTAAACCTTCCAGTAAACCACCTGTTGGGACTTGTGCTGACAGTATTTTAACAAGGACTAAATTCTCATAATAGGGTGGGGAAAAAAAAAAAAAAAAAATAAATTAAAGTCCTATTAATATTACATTTCAGGGGAAAGGAACAGGTAGGTGGTCAGGTATTGATTCAGTTATTTTCCTAATTAAAAATTATTGCAAATAACTACAGATGAGGAAAGAGGCAGCGGAAGTACCCTCTGTGGAAAATAGGGACACTTGGCACATGATACAGGTGCTGAATGTACCTAGGATGCTACATGGCATTCATTCAGTCTGACCTATACCCTGCTTGTCAGGATGAAATTCCTGGGGACAGGGTGGGGGAGAAGACATTCTGTTTGCTCTTAATTTACAGCAAAGTAATTATGGATCTACAGAAGTATTTTCAGATCAGTAAGTAAAAGCATCAATATGACACCCTGGACACACAGCTAATTTGGGTAGTGGTTCTTTCAGATGCACACTCAGAAAATGTCTGCCAGGACTTAATTCAACAAAAGATACCAGTCAGTCATTACAGGATCACAGATGTTAGGTGTTGGAAGGGACCTCCAGAGATCGAGTCCAACCCTTCTGCCAGAGCAGGACCATAGAGTTAGCACAGGTCACACAGGAACGCATCCAGACAGAGCTGGAAAGTCTCCAGAGAAGGAGACTCCACAACCTCTCTGGGGAGCCTGTGCCAGTGCTCCATCACTCTTACAGTAAAGAAGTTCCTCCTTGTGTTGAGGTAGAACTTCCTGTGCTGCAGTTCATAACTATTGCCCCTTCTCCTATCACAGAGCACAACTGAGAAGAGTTTGTCCCCTCCCTCTTGAGCCCAGCCCTTAGATGTTCGTAAACATTGATTGAAGATGACTCATTTGTGTGTTTTAATCTGCTGGGATATTAAAAGCAGTAGTATTTCCTAGTGATCAGGCAGTTAATGGTCCTTTCTCACAGTATGTTTGATTTTGTTTGAGTAGTGTTAACAGGGTAGCAAAATTCTGTTCCTGCTGCTCAGGCTTTGTAGGGAGTTTGTAGTATTTCAGTTGTGTGGATGTTCTAACTTAAGCGTGCTTGTTTCTGTCTCAGAGGTACCATTAGATACATACAAACACCTGAAATATACATCTTGGATGGGTTAAAGTGTGTTTTCAGTGAACCTTAGTGGGTTTGGTACATCACTTCAGTGTAGTTTTTCTTGTGTAGAAATCTAATTCAAAACCCACTGGTGTTAGCAAAAAGTTATTCTGCGCCAGTGAGATGTGAGCTGTGTGTGTATGGAGAAGTGATTCCTGTTGCACATCAAAGAAGTGCGAGCAGGTCGTGTACCATGTGAATTATGAAGTCTTGTCCCTGTTCACAATCAGATCTGCTATTGCTGTGGTCTTTTGCATGGGTAAAAGCAGTACCTGGCACCTGTGCACAGCACAAACGGCAGGTAGCCTGTGGGCACATGGGTTTGCTGCAGAAGGAGAAGATATTTTCTGCTTGTTTTCAGCTCTTGTTTACTGTAGCATGCTTGAGGCACCGCTTCTACCTCTAGGTGTCCATTTTCTGTGCTGCTGGCATACAGCATGGCAGCTCTGCCAGAACATGCCTGATTTGTCTTAGGACATAGTAGTTATTTTCTTATCAAAAGATAATTCATGTGTATTATCAAGACAATGGATTTGACTTTTCGGTGAGTTTATGTCTTTAAGAATAGTTTTCAGAGAATGAGTCAGCCATATGTTAAATCAAATTTAAAATCCATTATGAAACACTGAATCATACTTTATATCTCTGTAATGATAATAAATGATCATCTCTCCCGTGTCCCCCTCATTTGTACTACTACTCATCAATCTTGCTAATATCACAAAGATTTATTAAATGAATAATCTTCAAACTGTAGCTGTTTTAATATTAATAGCTCCATTTTATGTTGTTTCTCTTACGATAATTCCATTTGTGTTTAAGCATGCTGACTTTAAAAGTAATAATCCTTTTTATAGTGAAATTTAATGAATAGAAAACCAGTAAATCAATAATGAAGTCCTCCTTAATGAGATTTTGTAATTATACCAATACATTATAGAATACAGTAAATTTCTGAATGCCCTTCATATATAAGAAAATCATGGAAGTAACGACAGAATGAAAGCTGAGGTGGTACTTAAGGGGAAGAGGTATTTGAAATACCATTGTGTATACTTGCAGCTGAATAAATATATTCAGTGGATGTTTAGAATCCTCCCAAGACTGTAGTGTGGTGAGATGTGGTGTGTGATGAGATGTGGTGGGATAAGATGGCTCAACTCACTGTAATGTAAAACCTCTTTATTTTAGATACACACTGAACGTGTCAGCTCTCCTGTTAACACAGAAGTCCTGGTTGCATTTGGATTGTCTCTGGCCTGTCTTAATTTTTGTTCCCCAAAAGCATTTGGGATAACTTTGTTATATTTCCATGCAGACTGTTAGTAACTGTACAATCTCTTTGTAACCATGCTGCCAGGTGATGAGAGTGCTGGTGGAGCTTGTTTGTGCAACACCTGTAGCTCAAGCCCATCTGACCCAAGGCTCCCTGCTGAATGGTGAGAAAAGGCTGCAGCAATCTGAAAACAGAGTGAATGATCTGCTCTGTATTTTAACTACACAGATGAGTAGTGTGTTAAGTTCTTGCATGGTTGGTATAGTTTCTCATTTTACATAAATAACTTTGGTTTCATGTCAAAATTGTAGCTTTTTTTATTTTTTTTTTAATTTTTTTTTTTTTTTTTTAATGAACAGTTCTAGTTCCAAGCTAGAGAACTGGCATTCACCCAGGTGAATTAGGTGAACTGATAGGCTCAGGTGGTCCAGGGCATTTTCTTTTTGACAAAATAAATAGGTTTGAGTAAATGAAAAGTGGGTCTGCTAGTTATATTTGACAGGAGAATCCCTGGGCAGTGGGACAGTGGGAAGCCAAACCTTCTTTCCCCTTGGGTGCCTGACTTGCAAGGGCCATCACACTGACCTCAACCTTGAACTTCCCTCATTAATAACCAAAATCCATAGGGCCCAAACCTATTTCTTGGGCTCACTGCTGGTGCAGATGCGGAGAACTATTATTAGAGGTGTGGTTGACAGATCAAAAGTGCAGTTTGCTGTCTTGCCTGGGGTTCTTGTTAAGCTCTCGGCATGGTTGCAGTGGGTTGTGCTCACTGACAGCTACTTATCCTTCCAGCTTCAATATTGTTGCTGTGTTGCAGTTTCTGAAGTGTCTGGTCTGGAAGGCCTGTGAACAATGTGTTTCGATAATCCAGCTGAGATGTAATGAAAGCATGAATGAGAGCCTAGCTCCCTCCCGAGACAGCCTGACTTGTAGCCATACTTACTGTCCTCTGCAGATGTAGAAGTTTTTGTCATGTAGCTAAACTGATAATCAAAAGATGGGCTGATGTCAGAAATGACCTCCAGGTCATGAACCTGCAAACCAGATACTCTGAAACTTCCTTTTAAAGGAGCTGCAAAGGATGAAGTACAATTGAAAAGGTATCAGGCATCAACTGAAACAAGCTCAGTATTCCTTAAATCTAATTGCAGGGCATGTTTTTCTGATACCCACAGCTAAATGTCATTTAGGTGTCTCATCAAACAGGAAATTACTTCCCTTGGGTCACCTGTTATAGGAAAATAAACTGTGGCCTTATCAGTATAACAATGGTTTCAAATTATACCTCTCACTCATAGTTCCTAATAAAACCCAAGCAATACACAGCAGACACCTGTGAATTTAGGTCTGAAGGTCTCTGTAGCACATTCCTGGAGAAAAAGAAAAGAAAAGAAAAAAAAAAAAAAAAACCAGAAGATAAAACTCTCATTCTGCTTTTGCCAGTGAAAACACCAGAAAGGCAGCATGCAATAGGGTGGTGCTCTATGCATCAAGTTTGGAATGTGTGATGAGGGTAAGAAACTGGGCAAGAGACTTGAGACTGAGGTTCAATTCCCTGATTTGTTGTAGACTGCTTAACTCTTAAAGCCTATACCACTATTTACTTAGGATCACAGAATCATAGAATCAGTCAGGGTTGGAAGGATTATCTAGTTCCAATCCCCCTGCCATGGGCAGGGACACCTCACATTAGAACAGGCTGTCTAGAGACACATCCAACCTGGCCTTAAACACCTCCAGGGATGGGGCCTCAACCACCTCCCTGGGCAGCCCATTCCAGGGTCTCAGCACCCTCATGGTGAAGAACTTCTTCTTAACATTCAGTCTGAATCTACCCATTTCTAGCTTTGTCCCATTCCCCCCAGTCCCATCACTACCTGACATCCTAAAAAGTCCCTCCCCAGTTTTCATGTAGCCCCCTTAAGATCCTGAAAGGCCACAATAAGGTCACCTTGGAGCCTTCTCCTCTCCAGACTGAACATCCCCAACTCCCTCAGTCTCTCCTCACAGCAGAGATGCTCTAGCTCTCTGATCATCCTCATGGCCCTTCTCTGGACACCTTCCAGCACATCCACACCTCTCTTATAACAGTGGCTCCAGAACTGAGTGCAGTACTCTGGGTGGGGTCTCACCAGTGTGGAGTAGAAGGGGAGGATCACTTCCCTTGCCCTGCTGGCCACACTACTCTTAGTGCAGCCCAGGATCTGGTTGGCTTTCTGGGCTGTAAGAGCACACTAACAACTCATATTGAGCTTCTTGTCCACCAGCCCCCCCAAGGTACTGCTCTTCTTTTTTCAATTGAGATTTTAATGAGCACCTAACACCAGCCACAGTGTGGCTTTTACTGTGGCTGATGTTTTCCACATCTACCATTGATAAACGATAAAAATAATTCCTTACCACTTTAGTCTTGTTGGTGTAGCTTTATGCACTTTCCAGATAAAAATGTCATCATAAAAATAGGCATTTTTTTCCCCTTAAAAAGGTTTATATCTTAGTTCTGCTGTCACTACATTATTTTGCTCTGAGGTTTAACTGACCAGCTGAATCCCTAAGAACTGGGACAATGAGATTATGGTATCACAGGAGTAAATGTGTGATATCTATTGGGTGTTTGTGGGGTTTTTTTTGTAAAGCAAAATCTAATGGAGCATTTTGTGTATGTGACCTTACAGGAAGCATAGTGAACAATGACTGCCAGTTTCTGAAAGCTGAAAAGCTGCTTCCTTCCTACCAAAAGGAATTTAGCAGCATATAAATTCCCTCAAGCTGCTGCACTGTATACCCAAGCATTAAAGCTCCTCACTTGGTCTTTCCACTAGTCTCCCAAACATCTCTAACTTTGTGAAATCAGACATTTTAGATGACTTCAGCCTCTAGGGCTCTCATATTTTAAGAAATAATCTTCTCCTGCTGGACTTCAGAACTACCTATTGAAAAATCTCATTCATTTAACTCAGTATGTATTAAAATTTGGCAATTAATTATCTGCAGTTCTAATCCAGTGAGTTCGTGCAATTAACATCTGGGATTCAGCACATCCTTTTGCTGACTTTTTAATTTAAGGACTTGGAGACAGTAGATCCCCTCTAGGACAGCTGAAATAAGTAAAATCTAACCTATATTTGGAATTCCTAATCCATTTCATGTCTTAGAACCCGTCCTGTTACTTACTGGCTCTCTGGTGCCTCCCCCTTAGTAACTGTGGCTTTTGCTCCTGGCATTTTAATGTGTGGCAGCAAATTTGTGTGAGCTGAAATGGTCAAAGGGAGACAAAAAAGGCGGAAATGGGGATTTGTAGCCTCTGTTCTCTTCAGTAGTCAGGAGGTGACATTGTTTTTTTTGTCCTTTTGTAAAATAATCTAAATGTTATTTGTGTCCCTGGTGTGATGGATTTAATTAATAAACAAACATATCCTGAAAAACCTCTTAAAGGATACTATGAAGGTGGCAGAGACTCCTGACTACTAAAGTTAGCTAAGGTCTTTCTTCAGCGTGCTTGTGGGGCTTAGTTATGTATACATCTAGTAATTGGGCCATTTCTTTTTAAAGAGAGAAGGAAAAAAGAGACCACTATTGGAAAATGCATCTCATTATTTGCTTCATAACAGAAGAGAAAATGATGAAAGTAACTTCCTTCCTGAAAGCACTATTCTAGAAATCACTGGAAAGGCCTGAGCAGTCAAGCACTCAGCCATGCCTTATCCTGCTAAGGGAGCATACTCCTGTCCCTTCACATCCTTTAAAGGCAAGAGCACTGCTCAGGACACAGTCTTATTTCTTCATTACTAACCCCTCACCTTCTACTTTAAGTATATTGACCTAAGAACAGACATTTGTCTTTTATTCACCTAGATGTGAGCCATACCTGTGATGCTTAAAGAGCAAGCTGACTGTCCCATGATGCCCACGATCCATATATCCCTTGCTCCTCAGCTGTGGTGGAATGTACAACAACAAAGTGTCATACACAAAATGACACAGCTGTGTCCTCTTAGGACAAGTCACTGTGCATGACTTTGGGGTTCTCAGAGTAAGATCTTTTAACAGTTTTCCTAATTTTTCAATGTAATGTCTATTTCTGTTGGGAAAGAAGTTGTTTAATAATGTGTATTTGTAGAGAAGCACAAGTTACTGCTTAGCATCAAGTACACTATTTTGTGGGGTTTGGGTTTTTTTTAATCCTTGACTATGTTACACTTTCACTATTTCTTGCATACTACAGCTGTTTTTCTGCAGGATCGAGCATTTAGGATGGACTTAAGGCAAACTATTTGCAAGAGTGAGAACTGGCAAGATTCTCTGTACCTTTTCCTTCTCTTGCCTGAACACCGTGGGAAGCCCTTGTCAGAATATGTAAAGGCATAACTCAATTGGCCTTCACATCACCTGTCTATGTGCCACACGACAGAATATAGAAAATCTAGAATAGGGCAACACCATACAGACATTTCTCATACCCCATCTGGAGTACTGTGTGCAGTTCTGGAGCCCCCAGCACAGGAAGGACATGGACCTGTTGAAGTGAGTCCAGAGGAGGCCACGAAGATGCTCAGAGGGCTGGAGCAGCTCTCCTATAAGGACAGGCTACAAGAGATGGGGCTCTTCAGCCTGGAGAAGAGAAGGCTTGCAGGAGACCTTATAGTAGCCTTCCAGTATCTGAAGGGGTCCTACAGGAAGGCTGGGGAGGGACTATTGACAAGGTTTTGCAATGACAGGACAAGGGACAATGGGTTTAAACTGGCAGAGGGGAGATTTAAACTGGGAGGAAGTTCTTTACAGTGAGGGCGGTGAGACACTGGCACAGGCTGCCCATGAGGGTTGTGGCTGCTCCCTCCCTGGAGGTATTCAAGGCCAGGTTGGAGGAGGCCTTGAGTGGCCTGTGCAAGTGGGAGGTGTCCCTGCCTATGGCAGGGGGTTGGAACTAGATGATCCTTGAGGTCCCTTCCAACCTTACCATTCTATGATTTTTCTATGATTCAGTGATTTACAGGAGTGTATCTAGAAGCAAGAATTTTCTGCAGAAGATAAGCATTAAATATTTAAGAGCCAAATTGTCTTTAGTCTGTCTGCTTGGCTGCAGGCACATGGGTTGTACAAGGGAAGATGAACTCCAGTGGCTTTATCTCTGACGTTTTGCAGTGCAAGGTTTCCCGTGACTCATCTACATCAGCAAAAAGCCAGAGCTTCCTTCAGCCACTGTAAAAGGAGTTGACTGGGTGACTGACTGAACTGCAGTGTCCACCATACAGACCCCAGGTGGACTCTAGACTCCTCTGTTCTCATCACTGACCCATGTAATGCATCTTTGAAAAGTAGGATTGGTGCAAATAAAACCGAAAGCCGTTACAGGAGACAGTAGAAATCTTCCTATCAGAGATGAGTGCTTCTATGAAGCACTCATGGAGAGGTAGCCTCCTTGTAATGACCTAAAGAATGCTGTCATCTGGCTCATTGCTTGTTAGCTTTATTTTGTCTTTCACCTTTGTGTTTTAATTAGCTCTTTTTTTTTTCTTCTTCTTGTGATTTATCTTACAGGCCATGAGACATGCATTTTATTTCAGTATTTGCAACGTCACGTTATGCATACAAATATCACTTTGGTAGATAGCATCTATTCAACAGTTGTAGGTGTGTGACTCATTTTCTCATCTTAGTCTGTTTGAAGCAAATGGGTATATGTAAGTGATCAAGAAAATGGCAACAGAACCAATATCCAATTGGAAAGGCTGATGTATTTCAAACCCGGAGGCTTAAACTGAAGGACTTAAGAGTAGCAATCCATGTTCCCTTCGTTGGCCCAGTTATGCTACTTTTGAAGTGTGCTGCATAGAGGAAAACCTGCCCTTTAAGAAAGGGCTCAGTGATGGAGGTGTAGCAGCTCCTGCTTTTACATAGCTTCATGTTACCAAGGACTCAGAAAAAGGTGAAGACGCTAAAGGCTAGAAGAGGAAGAGTTGGCTGAAAAACATTTGCCTTGGGATTTAAGACTGAAACCTGCAGATTTATAGCATGCTAAACGTAGCATCTAACCTAGTCCCTAGCTTTAACTATCTATGCAGTAGCAGTGTGATAATATAAGCAGTTTTTCTTCACCCTTTCCCAAGACATTAGTGTTTGTAAGCCACCTTTAGCGTTTACTTCTTTGTTTGGACTACAGAGAGAAACACAGGGAGCTTGAACTGAGGTCAAGAGCAAAGCCCATCAGCATCCATTTTGATAATGGGACCTACATTGAAGGAAGGAATGCTTAGCTTGTAAAAGAAAGTATTTAATGCAGCTTTGAGTTCCTTTAGAGGAAAGCAATGGTTTCCATAGCATCACCATGAATGCCTGTCTGAATGTGGAAGAGGATGTTTAACTCTAGCTCAGGGTTCATCTGGTTTGGCAGCAGGCACAGAGCTCGATCCAGAACGCTTTCTCCAAAGCTGGTGGACAGAGGCACTTCCACAGGACAAAAGGGTCTCTTAACACACTAATGAGGGATCTTCTTTTAGGTGTGCGATTGCAGAGATGAATTGTCCAGTGTTATGAGCATATAAATCAACTCAGATACGTATAATGCTACAGTGTCTTTGACACCTGCTCCTTCCCATGGCAGCCTGACTGCTGAAGTCCTTTGCTTTGTGGTTTTACTAAAATGGTGCCCAGTTCATTTCAGTTGGGCTGTGGTTTCACATTTAGTGGCAGCTTAATGATTTCTGTCCTTGATGTTCCCCTGTCTCATGCCCACAGCTCCATGCCATCCATTGTTCTATGGTGGCACAGCATGGTGATGTGGATCAAGGGACTTCCCTGGCAGATTGCGACCCATCATGTAGATCACCAATGTCATAAATACAGAGTCAAAATGCTCAGGAGATCTTAAATAAAGCACTCTTCACAAGTACAACCACGTGAGCAAAGAAATGATGAACCTCTCTGCAAAGGGAGGCGCAGGTGGAGAAATTGATTTCCAGGGTTAGCTGGCAGACTGCTAGCAGATTTGACAGCAGAGCTTTGGTGCACAGCGGAATCTTCCTTACTCCAATAACAGGAATACACAAGTTTGTGTTTTTATCATCTTTTGGCATTAGCAGTCTGTATGAATAGTTCTGGTTATTTTCTTAGCACTTCCTCTCATGTTCTGCAGAACTTTGCAAATGGATTGGGATATCTTTTCAATTTAAAATGACTTGTTCTCAGTAAATCTCTGCTCAAAGGCATATTGTGAGTGCTAGTTAATCTAACATTTCCTTCTGGCTAGCATGTTTTAATTATAAAATGCAGAGCACTAGAAGATGACTTAAAATAACTGATTAAAAGATATTTCTGTTTTGTAGCTACCACTAGACAAACAGCAGGGCAAAGTTTGGAGTGCCATATCCTCTAATATTCTGCCTAAACTGATCACTAATGTAGATATAAAAGGTCACATAAGGTTTGACCTTTTGCAGTTTTAAATGCAAGAACCAACACCCACATGTCATTGTTCTGAACTTTTTGGTGAAAGTTTGTTTTGTTAGCAAGTTACATGTTAGCTCAACAGGGCTGCATCTGATTGCAGCAAGCACTTGAAGGCCAGGTCCAGTATTGCTGGGAATGTGAAGTGCTGAGGAGCAAACAGACTTGAAAATACATAGAGGATAGCATCATGTATGGGTGCTTTAAGGAGTAAGTACCAGCCTGGAAAGCAGTGCTATAGACAGAAGCAGAAAAAAACTTTGTGAAGGTGCAACAAAGTATTTCAGATTAAACTCTTTTTTTTTTTTTTTCCCCCCTCTTTTTCTATTGCCTGCATATAGTATGAACTCAGAATCACAGAAACACCCAGGTTGGCAAAGCCCTTCAGAATCACGAAGTCCAACCTATAATCCTACTCTATGAGATTCACCTTAAACCATATCCCCAAACATCACATCCAAACCACCCTTAAACACATCCAGGGTGGGTGACTCCACCACCTCCCTGGGGAGCTCATTCCAGTCCCTGACCACTCTCTCTGTGAAAAACTTTTCCCTAATTTCCAATCTAAACCTCCCCAGCCTCAGCTTGAGGCTGTTCCCCCTTGTTCTGTCTCAAATTACTTGTGAGAAGAGCCCAGCAGCAGCCTCAGCACAATGGCCTTTCAGGTAGATGCAGACAGCAATGAGGTCTCCCCTCAACCTCCTCTTTTTCGAACTAACCATCCCCAGCTCCCTCAGTCATTCTTCATAAGATTCTCCAGGCACTTCACCAGCTTTGTGGTCCTCCTCTGGCCCCACTCCAGCACCTCCACATCTTGGGCACCACAATACAAGAGATGTGGAGGTGCTGGAGTGGAGCCAGAGGAGGAGTAACTGAACACAATAATCGAGGTGTGGCCTCACCAAAGTCCAGTACGAGGGGACAATCACCCTCTTGGGTGCTGGCCACAGCATTTTTAATCCAAGCCAGGATGCCATTGGCCTTCTTGACCACCTGGGCACACTGCTGGCTCATATTCAGCTGCCTATTAAAATCCTCAGGTCCTTTTCTGCCAGGTAGCTCTCCAGCCACACTGCCCCAAACTTGTAGCGTTGCTTAGGGTTGTTGTGACTCAAGTGCAGGACCTGGTATTTGGCCTTGTTGAAACTCATCCCATTCATGTTGGCTCATTGATCTAACCCATGCAGATTGCCGCAGTATGCAGCACAGAGGATGCAACATTGTCTGGACCATGGGTGAATGTGAGACTCACCAATGCACTGAAGGCACACAGATTGCAAACCTTTTGCCAAACACTGTGGTTTGTTGGCTTTTTGGTGATTTGTTGGGTTTGGGGTTCTGTATTTAGTTGATTGGTTGGTTTGCTTTGTTGTTGGGGGGTTTGGTTTGTAATGTTTTGGGGGAGGAGGAGTGGTAGCAGTATGTGCACTCAGCACAGTGAGACCTTACTTAAATTAAGGGTTTTTTGGGATGTTTAGAAATCTGCAGAGCAGCAATAGTGAATATTTTTTTTCATTTTGTGGCTGGTTTTGCTAAGTCCTGCCAGTAGCAGAGGCATGAAGAGCCTCTAGGAAATGACCACTCTTGGTAACTTTGTTCCTTTCAAATTGCTTGTGTTAGGGTTCAAGCCTAAGGTCCAGAATGGTATCCCCCTAGGTCCACTGAAGGAGTACATGCTGCAGAGCCCAGCTGCAGGCCCTTCTGACACAGGAGGAGGTAGCAGGTCACTGAACCACCTAGAGGGAGAGGGAGGAAAAGAGAGGAGGTCGTGGTGTAGCCACGTTGATACAGGTGGATATGTGATATACACACATGTGTACCTACAAATAACAAATTGATCTCTTGCTGGGATTTACTCTCTGACCCATCGTATAAAAGTCATCATTTAGTTAGCATTTTCCTCTCAGTGGAAAATCTTAGACTTTTTTTTTTAATATATACTTTTTAATTTATCAAGTAAATATAGAAATAGCTGGAGCAGATATATTATTAATGCAGAACACTCATTGTGTAAGTCACTGAAAGTCACAGATGTGTCATAAAAATAGATGGCAATCAATAATCACAGGAAAAAGTTATTTGTTTCTTGCAAAGCTGCAGCTATAAACTCTTCCTGCCAGTGGGAATCTTTCTGCCAAAGCCTGGCATAGGTAGTTCAAAACAGACAGTATCATTCACAACTCCAAACAAATCGACTCGAAGAAGCAGACTTTACAGTAAACACAGCACTGTCCTGTGTTGCAGAATAGGGCTATTTAAAAACAAACCAGGAAAAGCTGATTGGGCTCTGAGAGTCTTGTTTGTCTATATGGAACTGAATATTACCTCTGCATAATGTGTGTACATCTTTTGGCTATTGTTGTAATTATTCTTCTCATATAAATATAGGTAATGTAGGACACAAGAGAATTAGAATCATAGAGTCATAGAATGGTAAGGTTGGAAGCGACCTCAAGGATGATCTAGTTCCAACCCCCTGCCATAGGCAGGGACACCTCCCACTAGTACAGGTCACTCAAGGTCTCGTCCACTCAGGCTGTGAACACCTCCAGGGAGGGAACAGCCACAACCTCCCTGGGCAACCTGTTCCAGTGTCTCACCAATTCATTAGAGGTTGCTTATTATTGTAAAGCCAGAATCTCTTCAAGTAATCTTGGAAGTCAGGAGGTGTGCATGGTGTTTTTCTGTGACTGCAGCATTTGATAACTTGAATACTATTCAGAAACCCCATCTGTGTGAAAGTCACTTCACTTTAATTACAGAGAAGAGTCAGTGCTACAGCCCTGGACACATGTCCTTGCCCTGGATTTATTCCCTTCCTCTGCTTATGGACCCATCTGCAGATGTGAAACTGTCCATCTTCTTGTGATTTTTCCTTTTTTTTCTCAGCCCCAGTGCCTTAGTCCAGTTGCTGTAATGATAGGACTCTTATAAATAGATTAACTGAATATGGGTTTGAGCATATAGGCTTGATTCAGTTAATGGCTTTGATTCTTCTCCAGTAGCTCTGTTGTATTGGGTCAGTGTGTGTGCTGGTTTGAGCTAATTGGAATATTTTAATACAGAAAATTGTACTATAGGCTGTGAAGGAAAACAGTGGTGATGTCTACTTCACTCAGAGGCTTGCTGCGATGTTTAGGTATAAGAAAACCAAAACAAAAAGATAAGAGTCTCTCGAGCTGGCAGTCTGGGTCACGAGGGACTTACTTATGGTGCTTGCTTGCTGCTTGGGTCTTGGGCTAGCAGCTCTGGCTTCTCCTCTCTATTGAATAACTTCACTAACCACTTTTCTTCTAATCCTCCCCGGCCGATCCTCCTTGCGCGTAAGCCAAACCTTGGGGTAAGGTGTGGGAGTGGGGAGAAGGTGGAAGGGTGGTTGGGAGCCCCTCCTGGGGTCTCTGATTTCTGGGAGGGGAGTTGTGTGTCTGTATTACCTTAAACTTGTATATTTCTGTAAATATTCCTGTATATACTGTATATATTTGCTTGTATATTGTGCTGAGCTGTAAATATAGCTTCATCTCTTAACTTCCAGCTCCGGCTGAGGTCTAGCCTGGGTCATTTTAAAGTGTGGGGGGGCGGGAAACTCCCAAACCGTCACAGTGTGTCTGATTCTTAATGAGTTCTTTTATAAAGAAAAAGGAGCTTGGGTTTGAGGTGCGTACCAGGACTCATGCAGAAAAGCTGGGCAGGAGACCTCCATGGAGAATCTGTGTGCACAGCAGACAGGTGCTGGGTTGGGATAGCCATTGGGACAGATTTCAGCACGATATCAATTTGGACAGACTTCAGCAGTCTACCCTACCTGTGCCAGTCGCACCAGGAGAAGCAGGATTTTGCCACTTTCCACTGCCCTGCATAGGTTATTCCCATCTGTAGGTCTATGCAATCTTCCAGAGCATGCCCAGCCAGGACTTTTGGGTTTGATCCAGTCTAATTTTTTGCCAAACAAGAAATGTTGGCATGTAGCTGCCACCTTGTTTTCATAGGCATACAGTTCTTGTGCCTTATGAATCGTGATGTATGAAAATGAAAAAAAAAAAAAAACCCAAACAAACCACGTTTGTGATGTGCTTTTGGCATCTTATTTCTTTTCACGGATCTCTTATTACATTTTGACAAGTGTCTGACACAAGGAGCTGTCAATACTGTGATTTAACCTTGGTATGTCACCTCCAATTTCAGCGCCTAGGACTGTGAAACAATAGATCTGATCTGCTGAAATTTCAATAAGGTTGCATTTAATTTTATTTTTCTTGAAGAGGTGCTCTGTGTTGGAGTTTTTAATTATTTTTTTTTTCCTGGTGCCAAATTTGTTCACTTTTTCTTGATTTGTAAGTTATTTTTTAAGAGACGTTTTCTCAAAAAAGTCAGCTCAGACCAGCCTGTCATCTTGCAGAGGATTCAGTAGAAGAGGTAGTTGCTTTGTTATCTCCTTATGTGATGCTAATTTAATTTGTTATAAGTATATAGACTGTTAATGCCAAAACAATGTTAGAGAATGTTACATGCATATAAGTGAGGCAATGCAAACACATTTTTTTTTTTCCTTGACCATGTAATTCCTCAGAAAACTTCAGTGAGTCAACTCCAATCTACTTTGGCCCTGTTATTTTGTTTTATTTTGTCCAGTTACCAGAATTTGTGACTAACAAAGTATTTATATATATCCTGTTCTGTTTGTCACACACTGGCGAGGAGTTAGCATCTCCCCTCCTTGTCTACCTTGACTTAAGGTACTGTACACAGAGATAATGTTTAGGAAAGGTTCATCAGCTGTTGTTACAACCAGAATCAGGGAGGGAACCTTAGATTTGTGATAACCACAAAACTGAGAGTTGGGGCTCTTCAGCCTGGAGAAGAGAAGGCTTCCAGGAGACCTTATAGTAGCCTTTATCCGAAGGGGGCTACAGGAAGGCTGGGGAGGGATTATTTAAAAAGTCTTGTAATGGCAGGATGAGGGGCAATGGGTTTAAACTGGCAGAGGGGAGATTTAGACTGGATGTTAGGAGGGAGTTCTTTGCAATGAGGGTGGTGAGACACTGGCACAGGTTGCCCAGGGAGGTTGTGGCTGCTCCTTCCATGGAGGTGTTCGAGGCCAGGGTGGATAAGGACTTGAGTGACCTGTACTAGTGGGAGGTGTCCCTGCCTATGGCAGGGGGCTGGAACTGAATCTTTGAGGTCTCTTCCAACCTTACCATTTTATGATTCTATGATTCTATAGCAGAATCCTGATGGTATTGAGGCCGAGTCCAAACCTAGCAGGTATCTGGCTTAGATTTCCAACCAAGCTTCCAGCACTATTTGCCACAAAGCGTAAGGTCCACTGTGCTGACAGAGGAGCACCTAATACAAGTCATTAGTGTTCCTGGAAATGTGATACCTGCCAAACTGAAGTCTGGCACTTCAAAAATATGTTGCCCTGTGTCAACTCTAAAGTATCAAAGATGATGTTGTCACCCGACAGTGCTGGTAGGTGTTGTAGAAGGGGCTGTCATCTGGGCTTCATTGATCACACTAAGCAGCTTCTTTACTTTCAATTACTCATGGATGTCAGGAGGAGAAAGAGAACACTAGAGAGGTATTATATGTAGTGGCACTTCAAAGGTGATTACTCTTTCTTCCTATCAATCATGTTAAGGAAATTCTCCTAGTGCACTGGATAATCCTATTTTCCTTTGAAGAAAAGAAACAGTCTTGATTCCAAACTAGCCATAGAATTAACAGTGTCATTACACATTTTTTAACTCATTAGAGTGTACTTAGTATGCCTGAGATGTAATAGATTTGAAAAGCAATTTCTCTAATGATGATACGAAGTGGATAACAATTTTTTCCCCAAAACAAATTGCAGATCAACTCATCAGTCTTATTTTTTGTCCCTAGATTGTTATGTATAAATGCTTCACCGTTTTCTGGTTGCGAGGGGTTAAAATTCTTTAAAGAAGTAGTAAAAGGACAAAATCTAGCAAATTACATATGTAGCACATATTGTGATTGAATGCAAATTTTCCAAGATGATTTCCTAGCCCCTCGTGATGGTACAATTTTTTACTGCTTAAATCATGGTACTTGCAGGCTTAGATTAAATTCAAGATCCACTGTAGAGCCAATCTATACAGAGAGTTTTGTTTACTTTGAAATCGATAGATTTGATGAGCGTGGGGTGGAGCAAGATTTGACTCTTAATAAAGATAAGAGATTTATTGTCAGCTCTTCCTGATAGCTTTTTTTTTCCCAGACGGTCTGTTTATTGAGAAAAAGAGACCCAAGTTGGCTGCAGCTGGCCCATTCAGGTGAAGCATGTGGTGCAAACTGAAACACGTTTGCAAAGGGCTAGTGATTCAGGTATGATGATTCTTGTATTGCAACAAAACTTAGCAGAGGCTGCCACATTTACTGCAAAAAGCAGGGTATCTCCAACAGACCTCCTCAGTCTTGTGTTCCAACTTTTCTTCCATCTTAATTTCATTTCTTTTACAGCCTTTCCCTGGATTATTTTACAAATTTGAGGAAGCATGAGCCCTCTGGGCTTTGTAGAGACCAATAATGACTGAGTAAGCGAGGTCATTTATTTTCCCTTGGGCTGGATTATGCACCCAACAGAGCAGAAGCTTCCCAAGGGGTCAAGAAGTCTGAGGGGGGAAAAAAAAGACAAACTAGAAAGCTTCAAACAAATACCCCCCTGCATCCATCCCCCAGGCAAAACTCACAAGTCAGCAGTGTTCTGAGATGGAAAAGGAATGGCTTACTTTGAGAGATTTAATTTGTTGTTAGTTCCTTTCCTGACTCTGCAGGGTTTGAACATAACAGTCAGGATCTTTTACTGAGAACGTTTGCTGTACTGTTGGAGTGCAGCTACTGTGAAAGGTTTTCTTCCTATTCTTACCTCAAGGCATAAATAAACTGATGGAAAAGACAGCTAACTGCTCTGCAGTCTGACCAGGATCACCAAGATCCTTAGATTTCCTGGAATACCTAATCTGTCATAAAGTTCTCTGTGATCTACATGATTAATTTATCTGTAGCAAGGTACCACCCACCTTGTTCTTAATTTATAAAGTCTGTGATTGCTTACCTTTGGGAGCAGTGCATTCCCAGAATCACAGAATTAACCAGGTTGGAAAAGACCTCTAGGATCATTGAGTCCAACCTAGCACCTAACCCTTCTAATTAAATAAACCATGGCACCAAGTGCCTCGTCCAGCATCGTTTTAAACATCTCCAGGGATGGGGACTTCACCACCTCTCCGGGCAGCCCATTCCACTCTTGCCATGCAGAACTTCTTCCTAACATCCAGCCTTAACCTGCCCTGGTGCAGCCTGAGGCTGTTTCCTCTTGTTCTGTCATTTGTCACTTGGAAGAAGAGCCCAACCCCACCTGGCTACAATCTCCTTTCAGGTAGCTGTAGAGAGCAGTGAGGTCTGCCCTGAGCCTCCTCTTCAGGCTGCACACCCCCAACTCCCTCAGCTGCTCCTCACAGGGCTGTGCTCCAGGCCCATCACCAGCCTTGATGCCCTTCTTGACACATTCGAGCCTTCAACATCTTTCTTAAATGGAGGTCCCCAGAACTGGACACAGTACTCAAGGTGTGGCCTAGTGAGTGCTGAGTACAGGGGCAAAATAACCTCCCTGGTCCTGCTGTATGTCAGCAGTATGTCAGCCTGACAACTAAGGGTGCTGAGGTGCAGAGATTGGATGGTTTGGCCAGCATCATACTAAGGAATTTGCAAGGCCATGAATAGCAGTGAATCTCCTATCCCCTGTTCTGACCGCTAGATGTAAAGGCCTAAATAAAGGACAGTACATGGAGAGAGATCCTTTGAGACATTGTTCTTGACAGCTTTTGGTTGCAACACGTTGAATGGGTATAACACGAGCACATCACACCACTCGGGCAGAAGTGTGAGTGTGAGATTTGCAGCAGAGCTTTGCGAACGTTCTCGGTGTATCACAATTATAGCACTGCGAAAACGCCGAGTTGCGGAACCTGCGAGTTCTCACATCTTCCCTGGGCTGGGGTAGGTTTGGGGTAAAAATAGGACAGCACAGGATAAACTGCAGTCATTTGGTTCACTTCTCTCCTTTGAAAGCTTCTGTTTGTGCCTCGGTCAACTAGCAACAGTCAGAAGCGAGGCTTAAACCTTTGCCTGTGATGCAAAGGTGAAATGCTTTAACCACTCTCCAGTGTAGTCTCTGAGTATCTAAAATCCATTGTTTTTCAAACTGCCTGGACTGCCTGTAATTGCTGGGAACAGCCTTCCTCAAGGATCTGAACCCAGTGTGTGGTGGCTGCAGTAGCAGACTCATTGTTTGTCCCCGATTAAGTACTTTGTGAGTCCTTTTGGATTCTTTTGCCTTTCTCTGGGGAAAACCATTTTTCCACGGTTTGGGAAACACTGAATCAATCTGCTGGGGGCTCTGGTCACAAACAGCTGGCATTGAAGGTGTGTGGAGTTTAGGAGAGAGCTTGTTCTGCCAGTCTGCCGTAGATCAGTGCTTCCCCAGCTGCCTCTGCAGGAAGCAGATGTTGAAGATCCCAGACTTGGTTCATTTGTCCTGTTGTCATATCCCATATTAGTAGACCCCTCAAGGTGGTCATTCCTGTTTTCACTAGTGTTAGGGAAGGAGGAAGTCAGGATGCATATGTCTAGAGGGCCATTCAAACACCATTTAAGGATTCTCTGTTGATCACTTGCAAGCGTTTTTATAGCTTAACTCTTGCATACCGTTTTTTAGAGAGATGTGGATGTTAACCATGAATGCATAACACCAAGGCAGGTAAAACTACCTACCTGAAGAAAATGCGATTCCAATAGTGAGGATACTAAACATTTCCAGCTTGCTCTTGTGCAATTAGTTCTTCATAGGCAGTGAGCTTGCAGAGCACTCCTTGCTTCTGCAGCAGCCCAGATATCTCTGTTGACAAAGTGTAAAGCAGCAAGCAAATATCTATGTGATGTGTAGTCATGTCCTGGGTTGTGCTGGAGTCATTGACTGACTGAACATATAAGAAAATCCCTGTCTCCTGGCATGGGTGGAATTTCAGAGATAACAATTACTTGTGTTTAAAGTCTCGATTTAAGCAGTCTGCTACTGCTTAAAATGATGGGCAAGAAGAGTGATTAGAATTATGTATTTTGCTTTCACTTTGTTACACTTTATACTCATACTTCTGAGACAGGCATACAAGACTAGATCTATTTTCTCCTTCTGTGCCAGTGCTGAATACACTGCTGACTATTTGCTGTCTTCCAGTGAAAGATGAGAGATGCCTTAAAAGAAAGCATTTAATCATGGGCTTAGCTATACGAAATACTGTTTTGATCTCTTCTTTGCCCCCCACTTCCTTCTCCTAAAGCCCCCAAAAAAACAAACAGGAAAAAAAAAAATAAAAAAAGAACAAAGAAGCAAAGCAAAGAGATTACAAATGTTTTGGGACAGTTCTTTCCAGAATAATTATAGCTGGTACCTTTGCTGGTAAATGAATGCTTTCTCTGGAGCTGTGACTATAGTAGTTTCTGGTTTAGGGGTTAATGAGAAATCACATTTAAAAAATATATCAGAGTAACTTTTTTCTCCCTAGATTTCACATTTGGGAATTAACCCAGATTGTATTATAAACATAATATATCATTAAAATAATGACACAAAATGATAGTTTACTATGTTCAGTACACACTGAAGTGGAAAAATATAATTAGCACATCTCTGCTGCAGCTCCTTATTAGTTGGTATAACACCAGTGTATGTTCTGGTAAGGACCCTGAATCACAAACTGTGTCGCTGCAGTCCTGCCGATGGTAGCTAGCTGAAGCCCTTACATGAGAATTATCAGGTTTTCTGTGTCACTTGCTTTTCCCACCATCATAATCAGGGGTTGTATTTTACTGATACTCCTTGATGGCTAGAAAATGCTGCAGGATTCAGGGGTAGCCAAAGAAATGAGTTATAAACTGCACTAGCAGCAATATTGAGCTTTTTTTTTTTTTTTCTCCCCATGAGTTTTTTGGTTTTTCTTTTTGTTTTTTCACCCTTGAATTAGTGTTTATTTAAAAGAAGCAGTTGTCTGGGACAAAATTGACAGACAACAGCAAAGAAATAGATGAGAGGTGGAATAAAAGAGAATGAATGGACAGAAAGGTCTTGGACAGAGAGAAAGGAAAGAAAGAAAAGGAAGCAGAAAGAAGGAAACATAGTGATTTCTTCAGAAATTAAATTAAATAAAGCCTTCTGCTCCCATCAGCCTCATGGTGCCCCTGAGCTGCCAGCCTTGTGTTTTTATTTTACAGAGCTTATTTGTGTGACAGGATTCACAAGCACGGGTCTGACCTTAGCCCTACAGAAAGCAGCAGATTTGCCAATGAGCTCAGCAGGACCAGTGCTTGCCTGGTGCTGGTAGGTAAAGAAGCTATGTTTTAAAAGAAATCATCTTGCAGCTTGCATTTATGCATAAAAGTGACATACTGCACTCCTAGTATCAATAGCAACTTGATACTAAAGCAGAAGGGAATTCCTTGCAAAAATTAGTCTTCTCCTTTGTCTTGTGCAGCTGCCATTATTCGGTGAGGTGCTTAAGCACAATGCCTAGGCTTAAAATAACCTATAGGCATAAATCAGTGCTATTGCTGAGAAGGTACCAAGAAGGTAGCCAGCACTTGGAGTCTAGAAGACTCTTTCCACAGGAGGAAAAGCTGATGATGCACTTTGGAATTTCTTTGCTGCCATCAAGTTTATTCACGAAGAAAACACCCTGTGACCCGTTTTCCCAGACACATTAGGCAGCCCATAACAAGACTACTTTTCTTTGTCTCTGAGGCCAGGCCTCTTCCTCAGTGTTTTGCTCAAAGGCTCTGTTTCTGGTCTCTCAGGGCAACTTTTTTCAGTTCAGTTCTTATATAACTTTTGGAATGCTTTTCTCTAACACTCAAAAGATTTAAGTAGTTTTTCTTCTCTTTCTTCTTTCTACCTGCATCCACCCCTCATGGCAGTGATTTCTAGCAAAACTTCCCTATCCACATAGGTTGATTAACAAATATATTTTCCTGAATCTATTTAGGTAAGTGAGTCAGTATTGTTTCAATTATTCTACTTTCTGACTTCTTCCTGCCATCAGTCCAAATGAAATGCTGCTGCCAAATGCCTCAACCTCAAATAGATTTCACCCATAATAGCAGTTTGTGACTCAGTTCCTAGGTTTGTTGCGTAGAGGCGGGCATTTTCTTTCCAGCAAAATACCACACAAGAAGTGGGAAATACATTAAACTAAAAAGGAATATAAAAATGCTAATGTTTTTAATGTGTTACTTAAAAGGAATCCTTTAAATGGCTCTGGTTTTGTAATGAATCTAGTTAAAAACCCACCAGAATCATAAAATCATAGAAAGGTAAGGTTGGAAGGGACCTCAAGGATCGTCTAGTTCCAACCCCCTGCCATAGGCAGAGACACCTCCCACTAGAACAGGTCACTCAAGGCCTCATCCAACCTGGCCTTGAACCCCTCCAGGGAGGGAGCAGCCACAACCTCTCTGGGCAACCTGTGCCAGTGTCTCACCATCCTCACTGGAAAGAATTTCCTCCTAACATCCAGTTTCAGTTCCCCCTCTGCCAGTTTAAACCCATTGCCCCTTATCCTGGCATTGCAAGACCTTGTCACTAGTCCCTCCCCAGCCTTCCTGTTGCCCCCTTCAGATATTGGAAGGTTGATGCCTTGGTTAGTTGGATGCTATTTCTGTCATTGAGAAGCCTCTCTATGTCATCTTAGCATGGAATTTACAGTCCAAGGCTGTGTCAGTTCAGATATTGCTCAGCTATACTCTGCTTTTCCTTGATGCATGTCTGAACTGATTCAAAACTCCAGGTGCTGGCAGGAACTACTCTAACTTTATGCATTGTAAGGCAATGCAGGAGACAAGACAAAGCACAGAAGTGGGCTGGATCTGTGAGCACATGTATGTGGCACGGATTGTGCTTCTGTTGTTAGGCATTTTGCCATACAGCAAATCAATCTTGGTGTTCCCATATACTTTTGCTGTTTTCCTGTGTCTCCTAAAAACCACTGAGCTGGAAATTTGTTCCTTTCACGTTACTGGTGTCGAAATGATAGCGCAGTTACAAGGCCTATTTCAACCGTGGTTGGGCATTTCTGATTTAGCTGAGGTTATTTTCATGGCTCATTAGGACAGTACAGGAAAAGAGGGCTCCTAAACCCAAGCATAAACACTTATATTCAAATCAATACCGGCTCTTCAGGTTCACAGTAAATATGTTGTTCCTAATAAGATGACCCTGAACCTTCAGAAATGAGCTGGAATTGTACAGCCTCATTTTCTGTGCACGATAATGGACCAGAAACCCAAATACATTACTCAAACCTCTTTCTGTAGCTCGATCACATCAGATATCTTTCTTGTTTTCCCTTTTGCATTGCAGAAAACTAATTTGAAATATAATTATGTTGCTGCTGGATATCAGCATGGCTGTTCAGCTGCCTATGAGCAGGGTGATCACCATTTGCTAGGTGACATTGGACGACATTATCTCCTCATCTGTCACAGTCTCTCTCCCATAGTCGCACAATCCAAGCTAATATCCCAGCACCGTTACATTTTGCCTACATGGGTAATGACAGTTGTGGCTTTATGTTGTTTGTTTTCTTCCTTTGTTTCTTTTCATCTCAGGTCACCAACAATTGCACAATGCTACCTTAATATATGAAAAAAAAACCCAAACAAGCAAACCCAAACCACAAAGGCTTATAATCAGCCTGTGGTTTTATCAGCACAGAAATAGCAGTGGGTTTTTGTTGGTTTTTTTTTTTTTTTCAGCACTGCTTTTAATATTTTATATAAAGGATTTTTTTTTTTACAAGGTCACTTGAAAATGAAAGCTGATTGTGTGTTTTGTTTTGTTTTGTTTCTTTCTCCTTTTTTGATGAAAGTAATGCTAGCATGGACAGAGGCAGAGTGTTTTAATGAGAACAGTTCAGTGAGTGCCTGCTTCTCTACAGTGCATTGTCTGAGGATTTGATCCCATTTTGGTCTGAAAACATCACTTGCTTGGCATGCTAAAAAAATAGACTTCTTCTGCCTGAAAAAAGTGCAACTCAGTGACACCTGTCTGTGCCTTGTCCTCAAACCAGAACACTGTTTTCACTCTGTGCTTTGTTATGTGCAAGCCTTGATATTTCAACTCTTTTTCTGAATACAGTGTTCCTTGCATGAGGAGCACTTGCGGCGCTGGCTCTATGGTACAAAAAAAAACTTAGCTGAATGCTGAAGCCTTTGGACCATGGGTAGCAGGGAAGAGGGCTGTGAGTCTGAAGGGTTTCACTGCCTGGAATGTATTAACATATGGAGCTCCCCTTTTTAGTTTCCAGGGTTTCTTCAGAAAAACAGGAGACATTTTCACTTGAAATACCACTTGTCGTGTGCCCATGCTTTTATTTGAAGAGATTCTTCCTGGCTGGTTCTTATAAATAATTGGCACTGGATTTAGGATCTCTACATAAAGGCAACTCTTTCTTCTCCTCCTTAGGAGGTGAAAGCCATGCTTGAAAGCTATGCCTTTGAAAATTAGTTTCTGCTGTTGGTGGGTCACTGGATGTGGTTATGCTAAGAAGCAGCCAAGCGTGTTCTACAGGCTGAATGACATCTTTTGGAGGTTTGAAAAAATATGCCAGTATGTCTACTAAATTTTGCAGTTGGAAGAAAATAGCCTGTTACTTTGAGCCTTTCTGGGTCTCAGGTGGTGGGGAGTGGGAGGGATGGGGAAAAAGACCAGAATCTTAGATCAAATCATAGAATGGTAAGGTTGGAAGGGACTTCAAAGATCTTCCAGTTCCAACCCCCTGCCATAGGCAGGGACACCTTCCACTAGAACAGGTCACTCAAAGCCTCATCCAACCTGGCCTTGAATACCTCCAGGGAGGGAGCAGCCACAACCTCCCTGGGCAACCTGTGCCAGTGTTTCACCACCCGCTGTAAACTTCCTCCTAACACCCAGTCTAATTCTCCCCTCTGCCAGTTCAAACCCATTGCCCCTTGTCCTGTCATTGCAAGACCTTGTCAATAGTCCCTCCCTAGCCTTCCGGTAGGCACCCTTCAGATACTGGAAGACTACTATAAGGTCTCCTGGAAGCCTTCTCTTCTCCAGGCTGAAGAGTCTGAGAATTAGGAGTAAGTTTCAGGAGTGCCAGCCTATAGTCACCCTCTGCACTCAACTAAACAATATTTGTTGTCTTAGCAGCTATATGTGCGCGATGTGACCAATGATGACACCTCAACCGGTCCTCATTGCCACAAATGTCTGCTTCCTATCCAATTACTACAATTATGATCATCACTCAATAGAAAATGGAAAATGTTTCTTTGAATTCTCCTCTTTAGCATCTGCTCTTGTCTAGAACTCATCCACTGCTTCAGCTTGGTGTAGGGGACATTCACTGTGGCATTATTGAATATTGCAACTTCCCCATCATGGTGACTGCAACATGTTCTTGTGTCAGAATAGATAAAAACAACTGAAAGAGACTTGTGGTGATGGTCTGATTTGTTCTCTGCCTCATGACACAATCACCTATGCCTCTGTCAACAGTGCAAGGTCCAAAAGCCTCTTCAGACTGTGGGATCAGACTGTTGGGGTAGCCCCCAACAGAAAGATTTTCCTTTCTCCAGTGCCATTTTTGAAGAGCTCATTGGTTTGAAGAGCTCATTGGTCACTGACATGTGACTGCTCATCAGAAATGAATATCATCAATATAGATATTGTAGATGCTGACCAAAATCTGATACAAAGAAGAACAAAAATCCCTTTACTCTTAACTTTATTATATTCTCCCAATTAAAGATTTAAATACTCTCTTCTAGACAGTATGAAATAAGTAGCAGCCCTTGTTGCAGTTTCCTTGCCCAATGAGATTAAAGATGTGTAAGATCTCTTTAATTCTGCAATAAAATCTTCCCATGCTTATTATGTCCTTTTGTGGAGGGTCAGTATGTATTGTTTGCTTCAGCTGTGCCAGGTTCCTTTGCCTCCCTTAGCAGACATCTGAATTAAGAGAGCCATTTCACTTTCACTAGTGTGGCTTCAGCTCTCCTGCTTGCAGGCTATCCTGCCTGTTTGCGGTAATACCACTGAAAATCTTTCCTCTATCACAAAGAACCAGGAGCACAGACTACTGTATACAACTCCTTGAATTTTTTACTGCTTCTCCATTTGAGTAGCTTCGTATTTTAACTTGTACCACATCATCTGCTGTATCATTTACTGTATTTCCTGGTACTAGCATCACTGTGTTTTTTCTTTATTCTTATTTTTTTTCCTTGGGTGCCAACAGAGGATAATGTGCTGTCCTTGCTGTTCTTGCCTACAGCACAGTAATTTCAATATGCCATTCTTCCTTTGGCAGAACAGGAACAGATGACACTCATAAAACAGATCTCTGCATTAGTCCTGAGCCCTTCTCCCACTTCCCTGGCACCAATAAGATTTATTATTCTTCTAAATATCTCCTGGCAGGCTACCAGAATGTTTGAAAAAATTATAATAAAGGATTTCAGTCTGAGCACCGACAACATACTTTACTGCTCAAAAAGAGTGGTGAACTATATTCTGCCTTTTAAGGAGGAACACAAAGGGTCCTTCATCTGGGGAGGAATAACAGCAGGCACCAGTACATGTTGGGTGCTGCCCTGCTGGAAAGCAGCTCCGTGGAGAAAGACCTTGGAGTGTTGCTGGACAGCAAGTTCTGCATGGGCCAGCAATGTGCCCTTGTGGCCAAGAGAGCCAATGACACCCTGGGGGTGCATCTGGAAAAGAGTGTGTCCAGCAGGTCTAGGGAGGTTCTTCTCCCCTTCCACTCTCCCCTAGTGAGACCACACCTGGAATACTGTGTCAAATTTCAGGCTCCCCAGTTCAAGAGAGACAGGGACCTGCTGGAAAGAGTCCAGTGGAGAACCATGAGGATGAGTGGGGGACTTGAGCATCTCTGTAAGGTTGGACCTTACAAACCAAACATGCCACTGATGACAACTCTCTAAACTCTGTTGTGGAGCCAGATTTTGATCCACTTTACAGACCTATCTATGGTACATCTCCTGAGCTTACCTGTGAGGGTGTTATGGGAGACAGTATAAAAAACCTCGCGGAAGGCAAGGTATGTGACATTCACAGCTCTTCCTTCATCTATGAGAGCCCAGAGGAAAATGAGTTTGGGGATGAGAAAAGCCTCTGCAAACATGACAAGATGTTGATTCCCACTAGAAAACCTCTTTGGGGTAATAGTAGTAGAGACTGTAATATCTTCCCTGCTAAAATAAATGAGTTTTCCTGTTTTCAACTGATGTGGCTTGAACAGCTGATGTAGCTCCTCTGACCAACACCAGCTTGTAGGCCAGAAAGTGTTTGCTCTGCTCAAGCTTGTTCAAGGGTGTTGCAAAATGTAGGGCACTCCTTTTTTGACATCATGAAGGGAGCTAGGCAGTACAGTTTTGTGTGAAATTCCAGTAGTGATGAAAGTTTTCAAGAGCTATGCAAATATGTCACCTTTGTAAAGAAGCCTTCAAGACAAGCAAGCATCAGTGAACAACCAGCCAGATGTTTTCTGCACACTGCAGGCTCCATGGCAAATATGATTAATGGTTTAAGCTTTAAACATTTCCTTCAGTCATGTGTCATTTCAAGGGAAGTCACAGGAGGAACAAAGGTGGTCCTTTCCTTTTCTGACACTCTTAATTACAGATGGACTGTAGCTTCTAGTGCTTGGGGGAAGATATATTCCTTTCTCAGAAGAGGAGCATTGCAGCATTTTGCCTACTCGCACACCTTCTGTTTGCTCCGAAAATATGAATGTTGGTGTTCTCCATTGAACTAGGCATTTCTTCAGATCATCCAGGTTATTTTGTGGCCCTCTAGGCACTTAGTTGTCTTCTGTCATAGCCAGAACTTGTGCCAGGAGGAGAGTTTGAGAAGGTCATCTTCTGATCCACGTTTGTGTATCCTCTAACCTCTGATGACAGTCTGGCTCCAAAATGGAAGCTTCTCAGGGCAGCTGCCCATGAGTAGACATATAATAGCACACCTATGTCCTCTGACATCTCAAATGTACCTGTAAGTCTTACAGCCAAGTAGGCCAAACAGTTTTCAGGGGCTGCAGCTGCCAAATGTCCCCAGTCTTGCCCAGTGTGGTGTTATCTCCAACTCTTTCCCCTTCTCCTACCTGCTGACTTCCTTGAAATAGCTATGAAAGTGTCTATGATTTTTCATGTTGAGACTGTTCCCACCTAGAGTTTGTCAGACCCTAGTGCCAGAGGCAAAACATTTGAGGATGGGAAAGGTAAAAAAGAGAGGCTGGTGCAAAGAGCAAGAGAACAGTTTTATTGTCTGGCCTTTCTCCCCTTAGGAAATCAGGAGTCTGGTGCTTCTCCAGGGCATGCACTTAGCAGTAAGATCACACACAAAAAAATCAGATAAAACTTACAGTCTGTGGAAAAGACCTTATTCTTGTTCTTTACTATTGGACAAAAGAAATAGACCTAATTCTATGGGAGAAGGATGCAATTTTAATGAGGTGCAAGCTTTTAGTCACATTTCTCTTGTGAGGTGTGTAATGTTGTAGGCAGTGTTCAAATCTTTCACAGAACTTTGAATGAAAAAAAAACATACCAAAACAGATCAAAACCCCCTCTGCTTTCAACTGGTTTCAATGAAAATATGGAGCTAACATACAAAGCAGTCCTAAATCAGGGAATGCCTTCCAACTGTGGGGAAAAATAAGTTAGTAAAGGAGCTATTCTTTCTGAGCTAAGAGAAGCCCAAACGTGACCATACTTCCACTTCCTTTAGCCCACCCTTTCTGAAGAGAGCCCTTTTGCTTGCTAATGTATGTTTAAATGTATAACGTTTCCAATATACCCTGCTGGCATCAATGTGGAGAAACCTCAGAAGCAGCTCAGCAGGAATAGCTTGTGCTTTGATTTGCTAAACTCACCTTCTGTAGTAACAAAATGTAGATGACAGGGATAATTCAGATGGTCAAGAAAACCTCCGATTAGAGTACACCACTGCAGGTTTCCCAGTTTCTGCAGTTCCTCTTTGCTTTGCTAAGGATCCAGCCTTTCACCTCTGCCTCCCAGAAAAAAAATGACTTCACAGAGTCACAGAATTAATCAGGTTGGAAAATACCTTCGAGACTGAGTCCAACCTGTCACCTAACTCTTCTAATTAACTAAACCCTGGCACCAAGTGCCTCATCCAGCATCCTTTCAAACACCTCCAGGGATGGTGAATCCTCCACCTCCGCGAGCAGCCCATTCCAATGCCAATCACTCTTGCTGTGAGGAACTTCTTCCTAACATCCAGCTTGAACCTGCCCTGGTGCAGTTCGAGACTGTGTCCTCTTGTTCTGTCACTGCTTGGGAGAAGAGCCCAACCCCACCTGGCCACAACCTCCCTTCAGGTAACTGTACACAGCAATAAGGTCTGCCCTGAGTGTCCTCTTCTCCAGGCTGCACACCCCCAGCTCCCTCAACCTCTCTTCATGGGGCTGTGCTCCAGCCCCCTCACCAACCTTGGTGCCCTTCTCTGGACATATTCAAGCACCTTGAAACATGGTACATCTTGTGTGGTGATTTAAAGGTGCATTGTGGAAAAAATGGGAAAGTAATAAAACCTAAATCCAGGTAAAGTTAACAGCTTTTGTTGTCCATCCCTGAGACGTTTGCATTCACTCCTCTGGCAGTGGCTGTTGCTTTCCTTAGACCGCAGTCAACCTATTTTCCTCGGTGAATATCATTGCAGCTTGTTTACGACAGGGTTGAAATCAGTGGCAGGATGGTATAGAGTGCGTGCTGAAAAGCTTGGCTGTGTACTTTTAAAATGCATGGTAGATATTACCATTTACGATGGAAGGAAATGACAGAATAGAGCAAGGCAACTATGGCACATTAGTCATAGTTACACTCCTTCATTACTGCTTCAAATTGAAAAATGCCAACCGCTGCACAGCTCACTGAAGGAAGTTCAGAGAGAACTGCACACATTCAAAGGTCAGAAAAAGGAAAATTATAAACCATATTGTTTTACTGCCTCCACATAATGATTTATTTTTTCTTTGTCTTACTTTTGATGTTGAAAAGATAGAGGGATTGTGCTAGGGAATGAAATTTTAGAAATTAAATTTACTTGCAGTGCAACAGCTTTTTTTATTTGAGTGGAAAGCTTGTCAAGCAAGGCTGTATTTATAGGCATCCTTTGGGAGCTGTGCCTCGCAAGGTGAGATTTGAGAAGCTTTGGAGGCTGATTTCTGGATATGAGGCAGGATAATTTAGCAAGATAGTGAGAGTATTTGCCTCTCTTTGCTGCTTAATTTAGTTTACCATTTAAGAAAAATTAGCTATAAAGCACTTTTGGTTTTTTTGGTGATCTGTATATTGTGGGATGTTATTATTTTGCTGACTTGGAAAATTCCTACTCCTTTCTATCCTAACAAATAGAGTGTCACAAAATTCTGCTATCATAGAATCATAGAATGGTAAGGTTGGAAGGGCCCTCAAGGATCATCCAGTTCCAACCTCCTGCCATAGGCAGGGACACC
>VWYK01026315.1:0-13552 GCA_013399775.1 Semnornis frantzii | reverse complement strand
GGCTCCAGAACTGTACACTGTAAGCCTTACAGCTTCCCCAGCAAAACTGACTACGCATCACACCTTAAGTGCAGTTTGGTCCCACTGAGACTGTACAACTGAACTACATAGAGAGGTGTCCCATACCTGCCTGCTTTCACAGAGGTTTGCATCTTGCAAACATTGTCCTATACATATAAAAACTACTGTAGGTGCCATGTGGTAACATTATGTAAAATGCTATGGAGCTGAAACAGTGTACAGCTTAACTGAGAACAATTCTTATTGACATCAGTGGGTGCTTTATTCAATTAGGGACTGCAGAATTTAGATCATTGCCTTTGGCTTACTTACATCACTGCAAATATTATCGATGCTTATAAAGCTTTCAGGGATCTTTCAGGCTTTTAGTCCACAAATTGACTGCAATGTGAAAGTCTTGCTCGGGGGTAAGAGTACTTAGATCCATCTCATCTTTCATTTACTTATTCCTGAGCCTTTCTGTGCTATTCCTTTGGGAGTGCTCATATAAAATATGCAATATAACAAAGAGCGGGAAAGCAGAGTTGTCTCAATACAGCAAGATTCAAGTTTCATTTTCACACATTAGAAGTATGCCTTTCTTATATTCTTGCCTAAAATGCAGAAGTGAATCTGATTAATTTTGCTTCTCATAAAACGATGAAATTAAGGCACAGTAAATTTAGAATTAATATTGGGGAAAATTATCAGTTTCCCAGGGGTGAACATGGCTACAGTGCTTGAAACTTTGAAACTATGCTGGCTGGAGCACTAAAAGTTTTAACAAGAAGAATTAACCTGCTTCAACAAGAAGGGGCTGTATGACTTAAAGTTTTACCTTATGGTCTGCATGCAATATAAAGCCAGTGTTTGAGGTATTTTATGTGAGTAGCACAAGGAGACCTTGAACAGCTTAATTCTGGCCACTCAGACTGATCAGAGAGGAATGTGGATAGCAGGAATATGGATAGCCTTATGTTGGCTCTGTGTTAGGCATGAAGGGAAACAAAATACAGTTTCTACTCTCTTTCCATTTAGTGCTTTGGGGAAAAACAGAGACCAAATAATTTCAAGTATAGTGTATGTATAATTGCATTTAATACTTTAGAATCAACAATGAAAACCATCTAGAAATCTATATATATATGAAAGTAAATGGAAACAAGAGGTTGGTGGGGATGGGCACATTAAAGATGTGTTATAGATATCTGATTGCATTTCAGACAACATATTCATACTGTACATCTTCCTGAGAAAATCTGCAGAAAGAAATAGAAAAAGCCACACATATACGCATGCATATTTTTAGGTCTGTTTAGTAAAATTTGAGAAATGTATCTATGGGAAATTTGATAGAGATCCTGGTTAGAACACCAACTCTATTTAATTCTGTCATCTTAGGTGAGGTGAAATTGGACTTAAAGAAAAGGTATCCTCCTTATAGAAGACATTTTTTCTTTCATTTTTTTTTTTCAGCAGGGAGCACAATAAATGTTATCTGTCAGGGAAAGAAGGAAGCTATTTAAATTCAGGCAGCATAGCATCTTCAGGCAGAAGGGCTATTTTTAACTTCAGATGTAGCTTAATTTAGAAACCGAGCAGTTGAAGTCCTTTTTTTTTTCTTTTCCCACTTCTCCAACTGAAGATTTTTTATAATGATTATAGATATCCTTCTGTGAAGATACTAAACAGAATACAAAACATGTAATACTGAGCTTCAAGGTCATGAAAACACACAGCTAAACAAGGCAGCTTTGCAACATGATTGTCATACATGTGTAAACTCAGAGATTGCATTAGATTGATGCAATATTTGTAAGTATAAGGGTAACTTAGGCAATTTGCCATGAGGCTGCATTTTTCTTTGTTTTTTAATATCCATTAATGGCAAGATCTTACTCAGATCTGTGTTGCTTTATGTAGGAAGTGCTGTAATTGCATACAGCCCCATGCAACACATAAGAAAGAAAGTGTAAATTTCAGTAGTTTCTAAAGGAGAAAGAAACATTTATGAGAAAACTGGCAATGATTCCCTGCATTGATTTTTCTGAACAAGCGTCTTGTAGTTGGCGTTGTCTGTAAGTTAATCACAAGAACTGAGAACCTCATCTCATTACAGAAGATATTCAGAATTAAGAATTGCAGATTTGCCTCTATTAACTGATTACAAGCTTTTTAATGTATTCAGATTCTGAACATGAAAAAAATCCTCTCAAAAAATGGAAGTACTTCCAAGATGGCTTGCAGCAAACAGTCTTCTTGCGTAATTGCATACTCTGTGTCACTCAACATTCATCTATTGAACTGCAACAGCATTTCAGCATAAAGCTTGATTCTAGCTGAATCTTATAGTTTACCTGTTCATGCTCAGCCAAATGCGATTGAGAGTGATTCTAGTTACATAATAATAACAAAAAGCAGAGAGAGACATGTGCCATTGTGACAGAAATAATTGGGTTATTAATAAGCCGAATGTGACATGGAAAAGTCAGCTCTATCTGTGAGCATAGTGGCACCTTCACCATTAACTCTTAAGCACACACAACATACACGTCCTGAAATTTTGCTTAAATGGATGAGCATTTGTTCATATGTAGGAAAGAGAACTTTTTGTGTAGCTACCTAAATTCCTGCAATTATAAGTGAAAGCTTCTGCTGCCATTNCAGAAATAATTGGGTTATTAATAAGCCGAATGTGACATGGAAAAGTCAGCTCTATCTGTGAGCATAGTGGCACCTTCACCATTTATACAGAGGGTAGCATGATGTACTGTAGTAAGAACATCATAAAACAAGTTAGAATTTTACTTATATGTTCAGTGGAGGATAAAAAGAAATAACATGTAGAACTGAACTACTCTCGAGTTGCCCACTTTGAATGGGGATTCATTAATATTCCTCTGACACATTTGTTTCCGAGGAATTCTCCTTTCCCTGCCTCCTTTCTAAGTGGGGGCAATATTTGAGTTAGCATAGAAACTGTGAAATATGTGAGAGTCTGCTGTGGGGTTTCCTTAATTCTCTGCTGGCCAGACAAACTTGAATTAAGGCTGAATTTAGTCACTGGAAGGCATTTTATTAGTACTGTCAGACTAGGAAATTCAGGCTGTGACGCACAGTTGGGATTTGCCATCCGAATTCAGAGCCCTACCTTAAAGAGGACTTTCTTGATAATTAAGCAAGTGTTTTGCACAAGTACTTGCTGACGTGTTTCAGCTTCAGAAAGAGAATGTGTTTTTCTCATGAAAGGCTTGATCTGAAGCTTATAGAAAAAGAGCAGTCAGCACATATACTTCCTTGTTTTAGTTAGGTTGGTATGCTGTCAGGAGGCAGGATTCATTTACCCTATATATTACCCGAAATATTATCCAAAAGAAGCAGTAAAGGAAAATCTGATATCTTATGGAATTGAAGGTAATATTTTAGGTCTTACAGGAACACAGGATATATTTTCAATAATTTTCTGAATGGCTTTATAAAACATAATCATCTTGAAATGACAACTGTCCATTTGTACCCACTTCATTTTGATTCAGTTTGTAGTAAAGAGGAAAACAACTGTTTTAAGAACAAACAGTAATTCTGTTTTGGGGCATTGTAACTCTTAAAAACCAAAATGCAGCCATGAAGAATTACGTTGACACACATAGGCTTGGGTAAGGCTAGACTCTGAGACTTGCTTTTCAAGTAAAGCCAGGATTTCCAGCAGAGCAGTGCTGAAATATCCTTAGGAGTTTTCTGCCATTTTAGGCTAAATCCTCCTGATGAGAATATAATTATAGTCACAAGTAAGGCTGAACTAGAAAACTGACAACTTTTGGTTCTGGATCTAACCTAGTCATAGTTGTTCTTATTTAGTAGTTTTCGTCCACAGGTCTTAAAGTGTTTCAGATTATGTAAACCAGAAAAGAAATTAAAAAACCTAAACCAACCAATATCCAGGCTTAAATTTTCTTTCGTCGTAGTTTCTTACAGAATTCCTGCCTAAATGTCCAGATAGATTTGCATCATAGTAACATGAGTAGTCTTTCTAAGAATAACAAAAGATCCTGTGCAGGAGGATGGCTGAATAGAATTCACCCAGGGTTTCATGAGTAACCCCCTAAGACCTGTGCAGTACCATGGAAATTCTTCACTTTGTCTCCAGAGGGACCAAGATATGGATTCCTGAATATATGCTACTCTGCTGCATATTGTGTGTCCTTACTCTTCTGTACCTTTGCATGACAGTTCCTGCATTTCCCACTGTAAAGTGACTTCCACGAACCTGGGGATATTTTCTGCAGCCATTTACATCTCTGTGACCTCTTGAGATACTGACATCTGCTTTGCAACAAAGCAAGTCCAGTTTCTTTTTGCCTTTCATCTTCTGGGTAGCTGCCAGCTATTGTGACTGGGTCACTTAAAAGCTTTGGTCGTGGTCCATACCATAACCTACAGGCTGGATCCGGACCCAATGTGTCTGATACAATCTCTGAGAAAGCTTCTGGAGCCTCCTCATGTGTAGCTCTGTCTGATCCCCAAATGGTGATTACACTCTGCTATCTGTTGGTGCAGACTGTTTCCATTGTCAGGGAATCATATGATTTATCTACTGGCTCTTCCATAAGAATTTTATTATCCTTCTTTTGCTTCAAAAAGTTTAAGGCTTCTCTTCTGTGTCACTTGTACCAGAATGTTTTCACTCAGCAAAGAAAACGTATCAGTGTTTTCCACGCTCACAAATCACAGGAGGGAGGACATGCAGTAGACTGGAGTTTTTATTAATCAGTAGGCTGTCTTCTCAGAAATGGGAAATTGATTTTATCGAAGTGTGACAAATTACAAGAAGCAAATAAACTGATATTCAGGTGAAATACAGAAGATTGCAACAGTCATGCTGTGTATCTAATTATAAAAATACAATATGCCACACCTGCATAGGGCTTTTCACACCTCAGTGTATAAGCAGTCCACATACATACATAGGCATTGTCATCCCATGTTATGTAAGTAGGGACATCTTTCATCTTGGAGGAGAGGGCCATAGATGTGGGCCTAAAAATAGTCAGATCAAAGTGTGCATGCTTCCTAGAGAGGATCAAAGACTGAAATGCTGTTTAGACATGCAAACATCCAGAAGTATCAGAGCAGGAAAGAGTGTGGTTGAACCAGTTAATGCACTGATAAAATCTTCTACTTCAAGCTTCAGCAGAATTTGTGAAAGTAGTAGAAATGGAGTGCAGAAATACAGGGAAGGAGATGTGTAAGGCAGTTCCTACTGTCTAACCTTGCATGCCTAATGTAGGTGCCTAAACAAGGAAGACAAATTTTCCTGGACTGTTGAGAGGACATTCTTTCAGAAAGTAATTCAGAATCCACAAGTATGGTTCTAGAAGAGCCTGACATGCTTCACTGATTATGTAGGAGACTTAGGTAAACTGACTGCCTACTTTAAGCCTCTGAGTTAGGTATTAAACTTAAACAATAGTAAAAAGCCAGTCCATGTAGGGTCATTGCAAAAGCAGCTTTGTTGTATGCCATCACCTTGGGAAAATTCCATTTTCTCCTTAGACTTTTCTTTCTGTTCTCTATATGACATTCAGATCTCATGTGCGGAGGCTGAATAGTTTGTCTGAAAGACAAAGAAAGTCAGTGGAAGAGAGTCCCTTAGATCCGTGCATTGGATTTGTAACCAAATCTGAAGTCAGACGGACTCAAGGACTCTTCTCTTTCTGTTCCTTCCTACAGAAGGGAGGTTATTTCTCTAACCAGGATTGGCTTTTGTAAAAGTCCCTGGCAAAGTCACAAATTGTGCAGTTTAGTTCAAGAAGATTTCTGAAAAATAGAGAAAAGTTCATAATCAGAAGAACAATTTTTTTGGTGCCTTATTTGATTTAATAAGAAAGCAGTATTGACACAAAAAGGAATAGTAAGTAAAATCTGCTTTTTCATTAGAATGATTTTTTTAAACTCAAATTGGATTACATTTTTTAAATTTATGGTTAAAAATGCTTTATTTTTCAAGTATTGATACAGAAAATGTTGCATCTGAAGCCTAGCTTCAAAAACTCTGTTGAATTCTCTGTCCCTTGAATCTGATTTGCAGCACTGTTAACAGTTTTCATGTTTCACTGTTACACTTGTCTTGTTTAATACAAGACAAGAAGCCATGTGGGTGACAGCTCCATACCAACAAATGTTTACAGACAGATGCTGTGATTTGATCCTGATATTTACTACATATTTTACGTACTGTGACTATGACTTAAAAATACAAACACCAGCTTTTTTTCTGTGTATATTCCTGTCCTGAATTAATACCCATAGGAAATTATTTTTAATGTAAATGAAGCGGAATCATAGAATCATAGAATGGTAAGGTTGGAAGGGACCTCAAAGATCATCTAGTTCCAACCCCCTGACATAGGCAGGGACACCTCCCACTAGTACAGGTCACTCAAGGCCTCCTCCAACCTGGCCTTGAACACCTCCAGGGAGGGAGCAGCCACAACCTCCCTGGGCAACCTGTGCCAGAGCCTCACCACCCGCACTCTAAAGAACTTCCTCCTAACATCCAGTCTAAATCTCCCCTCTGCCAGTTTAAACCCATCACCCCTTGTCCTGTGATTACAAGGCCTCGTAAATAGTCCCTCCCCAGCCTTCCTGTAGGCGCCCTGCAGATCCTGGAAGGCTACAATGGCATTAATTTATTTCATGATACAGAAAAGGATTTATTCCTTTAGGCTGTTATTCTTCACCAGTTCTTGCATAAACATCCACCACACAAATAAAATACTAAGAAAAAACGTCCTCCTCCTATGAAGTGGCCCTTTGTACAGAGAAGATGAAATTCAGCCGATACTGTCACCAGGAAGTATGTGCAATATTTGAAATCAGGTTGACAGTGTAAATAGTTGGTCAGTGAGCCACACAACTGTGCTGACATCAGTCCTGTGGTTCAGTACTGAGTTGAGTGGTGGCGGGGGTGTTCCTGGAGCCAAGGGCCCCTCAGGGTAGTGTGATGGTTTGGGAGTTCCCTGCCTCACCACACTTTGTAAAATTCCCCAGACTAGACTCAGCTGGCTGGAAGTTAAGGACTGAAGCTCTATTTACAGCTCAGCACAATGTACAAGCAGAGATATACACAATAGACATGAATATTTACAGAAATATACAAGTTAAAAGTAATACAGAAACACAGTTCCCCTCCCAGAAATCAGCCTCCAGGAGGGGCTCCCAACCTCCCTTCCGCCTTCTTCCCAACCCTCTGCCTTACCCCCGGGTTTGGCTTACGTGCAAGGTGAGTTTGGAGGATCAACCAGGGGGGTTAGAAGCAGAACGGTTAGTTAGGTTATTCAGCAGAGAGCCCAAGACTCTCAGTGAGTGTCTTATCTATGTTTGTGTTGTATATGAGATGTATATCTCAGGAAGCCTATGAGTGAAGTAGACATCACCAGTGTTTGCTTTTCACAGCCTATAATATAATTTTCTTCATTAAAATACTCCAATTAGCCTCAAACCGGCACAGGTAGAGCAGAGAGCCTGCCAGAAGCTGGCAACCCTTGTCAGAGAGTCTGGCATGGCGTGGGCAACGCAAGGAGCAACTGTGTGAGATGTGAGTGGCACTGCAGAGTGATACCGAACAGGGCCTGCAAACAAAGATGGGGAGGGAACTGCAGTCTGTGCAGCTGGGTGTGTGAGAAAGGGCACGCACCCTGCTTGTAGGCATTCAGCCCAGGGAAGTGGTCTGTATCTCTGCCATAACAGCGGGCACTTGCCTCAGAGTTAAAGCTAGTGTTTCTACAGAGAAAGTCCCTGAGATGTTTGATGCTTCCACCCAGACAGAACTACTAAGGAAGGAGACTTCAATACAGATGGTAGATGGCAACGAGTCCCCAGAGCCTTCTCCTGGAGAAAAGGAAACCGCCTGCGAAAGATGTGAATGGTTGATGATCCGTTGTGTCAGGTTGCTGATTTTCAGGAAACAGTTAAAAGGCTGCACAGTCCTAGAGGCCCCAGAAAAGGAGCTAGATAAGTGGTTTCTGAACCATGATTCTGTGGCAGACACCACAGAGAATGAGGCACCTTGAGCCCAGTGGCCCACAAAAGCAGAGCTCTGCTTCAGTTTGCACCCTCCAGCATTACAATCAAGACAAGACATAAAGCTTTAACAGCTGTAAACACCTACAAACAAGGTCTGCAAGGAGAAACTGTACCAACAGCACACAGTGGATACCACAAAAGGAAGCGGTCTGTGTTTATAGTGGGTGAGTTGCTGTTGAGGGGCACTGAGGCACCCATCTGCTGATTTGGTGGGGAGTCATGAGCCATATGCTGCCATCTGAGATGTTGCTGAGAGATGCCACAACTTTTCAAGAGCACAGGCTACTATCCAGTGCTACTTTCATGTGGGCATAGATGATATCACAAGGCAGAGCCCAGGCAGAATTGAGGAAGACTACAAAGCCATAGAGGTACAAGCAAAAAGTATTGGTACCCAAGTTCTCTTTTCTTTCATTTTACCAGTTAGAGGAAAGGGTGCCAGTAGAAATAGATGTATAGTGCAAATTGTTTTCTGCCTTTGTGAATGGTGCCATTGAGAGGGCTTTGGCTTTTATGATAACAAGACATTCTTCGTTGACTGTAGGCTGATAGAGAGGGATGAGATCCAACTGTGTAGAAGGGGGGAATCTTGGCAGCTTGGTGAGTTGGGCTTTAAAATGAAGGACTCGAGGACTGGAGTTGAAAGTTGTTCACCCCATTGTAATGAGCTGGGGAATAAGCCAGAAATAAGCCAAGGCAACCAGAGTCAGAGTGACAAATGTTCCTTAGCTGCCTCCCAAGATGGGAACCAGGAGAGCAGCCACCTCAAGCCTATGTATACCAGTGCACACAACATGGAGAACAAACAAGGAGCCAAAGCTCTGTGTCCAGTCGGAAAGTTATGATATCATAGGAAAAATGGCAGCTTGGTGGGACAACTCACATGAGGGATGGCTATAGGTTGTTTCATAAAGACAGGGACAAAGAGGAAGGGTCAGAGCTGTGCTTTGTGTTGAGCAGAACCTCGAGTGTATAGAAGTTAACTATGGCAATTGTGGAAGCCCTGTCGAATGCCTGTGATTCAAGCTGAGAGGGGTCATCTCCAAGGCTGATATTACAGTAAGTATCTGCTACCTACCTCCAAACAAGGACAATAAGGCCAACAAAACAATATTCGGATCACTTAGGCTTCAGGTCAACAGGACCCGGTTCTTATGTGTGACTTCAACTACTCAGGCAATTTTTGGATGAACAATACAGCAGTTCACATGCCATCTAACAAGAAGGAAAATATTGGCCAATGGTTAAACAGCAGAGCTGAATTAACCGGCAATAACCCTGTCAAAGCTAAGGTTCTCAACACCTTCTTCACCTCTGTCCTTACCAGCACTGTTGGGCCCTAGGCACAAAAATCCAGGTTGATGCAAACACAGACACACTGCCAGTGACGGAGAAGTTGGTATGTCAACTATTACAGCAGCTCGACCCCTGCAGTTCGATGGGCCCACATGTTATTCAACTGAGGATGTTAAGATAGCTGGCTGATGTCATTGAGGCCACTTTCCATAATCTTTGGGAAGTCATGGCATCCAGAGGCTGACTCAGAAGATTGGAAGAAGGTATATGTCACCCATATCTGCAGAGACTTAAAGAATGAGCAAGGAAATTATAAGCCCATCAGTCTCACTTCAGTCTCTGGGAAAGTTACAGAACAAATCCCCCCAGGGCTGTCACAAATCAAATGAAGCACATGATTGGGAAAAGCCAGCACGAATTCTCCAGGGGCAAATCATGCTTGACAAACCTTCTGTGACAATGTAACCTGCTTGGGCAATGTGGGGCAAGCAGCGGACCTTGTCTACCAGGATTTCCTTCAGGCTTTTGATACAGTTCCTACAGACTCCTGCTAGAGAAACTGATGCGTTCCAGCCTAGACAAGTGGTCCGTGTGGTGGGTGGGGACCTGGCTAACAGGCTGCACCCAGAGGGTGGTGGCAAACAGCTCCTTTTCAAACTGGCAACATCACAGGTTGCGTTTTGGAAAGTTTATATGTAGAGACACAAAATATCCTCAGCTCTGTGGCTGAGAAATGTCATAAATTCAATGGGAAAAAATGCACTGTTTGTGAAGAGAAAATTTCTCTTCCCCGATGCATATTCATAAGCAAAGAAACAATCCAGGCCCTTAAAATGCATTCAACCTTTGTCTGTGTTAGTGCTAAATGCCAAAGAAAATACACATCTAAATCTACGCATTGCACCACTGGTAAACTTTGCTGTTCTTTTCAGTTGTTCTTGGTGTACTTTTTGACTGTGAGGGCAGAATAAGCAATCATAGTTACAAATATGTTATTCTCTAGACAAAACTCTTGGTGGGCAGCTTGCCTCCACAGCCAGGCCTACTACTTTGGCATCTTGTTACTTCTGGTGCCAGCAGTTTCTCTGTGCTTGTCTGATGTGGGTGCTTTTACACCGTGATTTATAACAAGCCTTTCAGCTGCATTTAGACAGACCCTTTAAATGTCCTTCTCTGACGTCAGCTCTGCTTTGGGGACTAGTTGGTATTTTTCATGTGACTGATAACAGGAGTTTTCCTGATAGAGCCTTTCAAAGGAATGGGCAAAAGCAGCACAGCGTGATGCTCTAGGGGACATCATCTTTGATACTTGAAAGACACGTTTTCATCTTGAGCTTTGAGATACTGTACGCCCAATGTGCTGAGATTTAGAACATATTTGTTTAGATTTTTGCCCCAGGAAATTACTGTCAGGTAGTTAAAAATGAAAAAAATCTGAGGTGAATTTTAAGTGTTTGTTTGTGGAGAAAAAAATATTTTGCATGAATTTCAGTCATGTGCATGAGATTCCAGGTGCTCAAAGTGTCATGTGTATTTAGGGAGAAAAAGGAAAAGGGTTACTAAAGAGCTATTGCTGAAAGAAGATCTCACACAATTGGTATTCCTGGTTAAGTCACTTTATTGATACTTGTCATTCGCATAAGCAGCTGGGTGCACATACAAAACAAGGTGTAGTGCACTGCATATAAGCTTTATATTCGGTGTCAAATATGAAGGAGGTGAGACCCCTCATACAATGGCTAGGACATAGATAAACAGTTTGGCAGCTGTGACCCTCATATCACATGAATGTTTAGCCTCATTTATCAGTGTTGTTGATAACAGCAGTGATAATTCTATCATGCAAATTATGATGATGCAGCAGAAATCATAGTTGCAGGCATGAAAGCAAAGGTGGTAAGACAAACTTAGATGCTGCAGATAATTTCTAAAATGCTGAAGTAACCACAGCAATGTGTGTAGTGAGNGGGGGGGGGGGTGTTTTTTTCCTGTGACTGGAAAATAGCAAGTGTGCAATTACCTTGGAGTAAATTACAGCATTGTTTTGTCAAAGGTAAATCATAATGCTCAATAAATTGTATTACGATAGCTAGTATTTTTTAGGAGTAACAAAAGTGAGCTTCATCCACTTAGATTGCAGTAACTGATATCCCACAGGAAATTGTTCTTGAATTTGGAAATTATGGTGGTTAACACAAGAATTGTGAGCTGGCTGAGGTACTGACTAAAAGTGGTGTTTAAAAGAAAGTGACAAAGCTGAAAAAAAGTTACTAGTGGTGTTTCTCAGGCTTTGGTCTTGGGATTTGTTATATTTAATACCTTAACCAGTGTTATGAGGCATACTTGGGAGGCACTGCCAATGCTGAGGAAGTCTGGCTTGTTGTTCAAAAATAATTAAACTAACTTTTTGACTATACGCACATACGGTACAAAGCCATACAATTTGAGTTCAGCAATAGCTTCATCTGTAACTGGAGTGTTATGAACTGGACGTAGCAGATGGAGAAACAAATCTGAGTGTACTTGTCAGTGGAAGGATGCCTATGATTAGACAATGGAATAGAATTATGTTAGAAAAGATAATGCAGTCCTGGAAGGTGAGAGTGTGCTTAACAGAGAGAAGGAAATATTGCTAGCATCTTACAAGAAGAGTTAACCTCTTTTGAGTCTTTCTACAGTTGTGTTTTGCTATTTTTCAGACAAATGATGTTATACTGTCAGAGGTCTATGGAAGAGCTACAGGAGGTGCAAGGGAATGAAGTTCCACCTTTTGAAAGGAAATCAGAAATGTCTCTCATACTCAACTGACTGGAGGTTTCTAGGGTGATGAATCATTAAGTATTCTGGGAGCAAATATTGCTAAATGGATAGGTTCAGTGTCCGCGATCACTTAGTCTTTAGCCTCTCTGCTCAGATTGTTAACAAAGCTGCCAATTGCTGCCTGTTCAGTGGCTTTCTTCTTTGATGTGGATAGTTGTTCAGTGTTAATTTCAGACATCCACAAAACTTGAGTGTGACACTGACAAAAGGATTGCCAATAAGACTGTATTTTTATTAGTACTGTAAAAAGTATTCAGCAGCCTTAATAAATCTATACCATTTATCAGTCCTTGGCTGCAGATTACTTACAAAAGAAAGAACTGTTCTTACTGAACATCCTCTTGTTCAGCCTTTTGAACTCAGCTCTGATGGTGTCACTCCCTTACCCTTGCCTAATGAGCCAGCTCACCATGATGACAGCTGCTGCTGTCTAGTTCTGACTTTCGATAGCTTTGTAAGTGCGAAGCCTGATGACATCATGCTCCCTAGGGTGTCAGTTATTAGCTGCTAAAAATAGCTACAGGCAAACAGAATAGAAAAATCAAATGTCTGTTCACCACTAGTGAATGAGAAGGTAAAGAGATAGAGCTCAGCTGAGGGGCTTTTTCTTTTCAATGCAAAGGCAACAATGTTGGACTGCAACCCTGGCAAATGTGGCAAATGATACTTTAGGGCTTGTGATCTGGGAGAGCCCACACAGACAAGTTCATCCCTGGTGCAATTCCAAAGCTGTCATGGTAAGTGAGCTTTTAGTGTTTATTACCCACTGGTCAGGTTATCTGATCTGAGCAATCTCTGTTTTGCTGTTCTTAATGTAACTATGGGATTCACAGCACGAGAATGATGTCCGTGTTACTGCCAGTGCAATCACTGTTCTATTAAAAAATAAAACACAAAGCAATATTCATATCGTAAAATTAAGTGTTCAAAGGTTAAGAAATAGTGTACAGAGAAAACTATATGCAGGCATAAATGATATCTCCAGTTTCCCAGGTCAGGAAAGTATCCTGCTCAGCATGTGCTTTGGGGCTACTTAGTGCAAGTTTTTTTGACACCACTTGTGACCCCTAGGCCTTGATTACAGATCAAGGAGCTAAGACAGGCTTGAAGACAGAGGTCACATTTTCAAGCTTTAACTTAATTCCAGTTCTGTGATATAGACTTCTGTTTACTGTTTCTGTGGTACTAGCAAAATGTTTGACATAATATTATTCAGATGCAGCTGATCCAAATTAAAGCTGATTTAATAAAACATATATACCACAGAAGCAATATAGTGTGAAAGTTAAGATTAACACAGATCTGAGTATCTCATAACCTTTAAAAATCTCATCTTTTTTTTTTTTTGTTT